>JASDQU010503075.1:29662-45128 GCA_032191745.1 Picea mariana
TTAAGCACAGAAAAATGCCATATGATGATGAGTGAAGGTATAGTGCTTGGACATTTTATCTCATCTCAAGGAATTCAGGTAGACCCATCCAAAATACAAGTCATTAAGGACCTTCCTACTCCCAAAACTCAAACAGAGGTAAGAAGCTTTCTAGGACATGCTGGATATTACAGAATATTTATTAAAAACTTTTCCAAGATAGCCTCTCCCCTGTTTGTTTTACTGATGAAAAATGCTGAATTCAAATGGAATAATTTTTGTGAAGAAGCATTTAATACACTCAAGCATCAGTTATCTACAGCCCCTATCCTTAGAGGACCTGATTGGACACTTCCCTTTCACGTATCCTCTGATGCTTCAGATACTGCTATAGGAGCTGTTTTGGAACAGGAAGAAGATCATCTCCCCTATACTATATATTTCATCAACAAGAATATGACCCCTGCTGAACTCAATTATACAGTCACTGAGAAGGAATTCTTAGCAGTTATTTATGCAATCAATAAATTTAGACATTACATTACTGGTTATTCTACTTTTGTCCATATTGATCACTCAGCTATCAAGTACTTAATGAATAAACCTATAACAAATGCTAGAGTCACTAGATGGCTGCTGTTATTGCAAGAATTTGATATTACAATTGTAGATAGACCAGGAAAAGAGAATGTAGTTGCCGATTTCCTTTCTCGATTGACAATTAATGATGATTCCCCAGTGGGTGATTCCTTTCCTGATGAATATCTATTTGTAGTTTCTGCTCACTCACCTTGGTATGTAGATATTGCTAATTACTTGGTTGCAGGGAAGTTACCATCTCACCTATCCTACCGAGAGAAGAAAAGCATCATTCATCAAAGTGCTCGGTATAGTTGGATAAATGGGTATCTTTTCCATATAGGACCTGATCAAGAGATTCGAAGGTGTATTAGAGAAGATGAGGTGCATGATCTATTGAAAGCTTGTCATGATGGCCCTTGTGGAGGGCATTTTGCTGACAAAAGGATAGCATATAAAATTCTCAGGATGGGGTACTATTGGCCCTCACTGTTCAAAGATGCAAAGAAATATGTCAAGGCCTGTGATAGCTGCCAAAGAGTAGGCCAACCTAATCATAGAGATGAAATGCCATTAAACCCCCATGTATTAATTGAACCATTTGAAAGATGGGCCTTAGATTTCATAGGTCCCATCAACCCTCCATCCAATCAAAAAGTTTATATACCGGTCTGCACAGACTACATGACTAAATGGGTGGAAGCCAAGGTACTCCACAGAGAAACTGAAGAAGCAGTTATAAATTTCTTATTCAAGGACATATTCACCATATTTGGAATGCCAAGAGAATTAGTCACAGATGGAGGACCTCCTTTCTCTTCTCATGGCTTCAAAGTCACCCTTTAGAAATATCATATTCAGCAGAGAATGACTACACCATACCACCCTCAAGCCAATGGACAGGTGGAAAGCACAAACAAAGTAATAGAAGCCATTCTCACAAAAACAGTGAAGGAAAGTAGAAAGGATTGGTCCTACAGGCTCCTTGAAGCACTATGGGCCTACAGAACTACCTGGAGAAATACTACAGGATTCTCCCCCTATGAGTTAGTCTATGGAAAGAGTGTTGTTTTTCTTGTGGAATTTGAGATAAAAACCTTAAGGACTGCTCTAGCTGTCAACCTTGATCTAACTGATGCACAGACAACCAAGTTGCAGCAGCTTAATGAACTAGAGGAGAAAATACTAGATGCCATTCAGCAAACAACCATAATCCAACAGCAAAGATCACAATGGCATGACAAAAATATCAAGAGCAAGCAGTTCCAAAAAGGTAATTGGGCCCTACTGTATGATTCCCGGTTCAAAGAATTTCAAGGAAAACTACGTACAAGATGGCTTGGCCCTTACGAAATAGACACAGTCTTCCCCAATGGAACAGTAAGGCTCCTCACAATCAATGACTCCAGAAATCCATTACTCGTAAATGGTCATCGGCTCCGTCTGTACCAGCAACCTATTTCTAAAGAATATTTTAAGGCCACATGCATGGCAGACACTCATTTTCTCTTCGTTGAGGGGGTTTCTACCCCTAATAACAATTAATTCTTTTAAATTAACTTTTCTTCAGTATTAGATTAGATTAGAATTTGTTTACTAATAAATCCCTGTCAAGAAATACCATGCTACAGTCGATTTTTGCAGACCCCCGATCGAAGCACAGCCACTAGGAGAGGACAATCCTACTTCAAAGAGATACTCTTTTACGATGCTGAAACACCACTGTGCAGCACTGTTGATTTTTCCCGATGCTGAAACACCACTGTTCAGCACTTTTCATTCTTCCCACTCCCAAAACACTATAGTCCGCCATCTCCGCACCATCCTTCACCGACGAAACAACACCGTCCAGCTATTGTTTCGCCTTTTCTCTTCAACCCTTCATCATTTTTCCCGATGCTGAAACACCACTGTTCAGCACTTTTCATTCTTCCCACTCCTGAAACACTATAGTCCGCCATCTCCACACCATCCTTCACCGACGAAACAACACCGTCCAGCTATTTTTTCGCCTTTTCTCTTCAACCCTTCATCATTTTTCCCGATGCTGAAAAACCATTGTTCAGCACTGCCATTTTTCCCGATGCTGAAACACCATTGTTCAGCACTTTCTCCGATGCTGAAACACCATCGTTCAACACTTTTGACTCTTTTCTGATGCCGAAACACCATTGCCCAACAGTGCTTCATCTCGCAATTGTTTCGTTCTTCTCGGTTGCTGAAACACCGGTTTTTCAACATCATATGTCAACAAGCTTTTACACCCTCAGATTATAAGTTCGTCCTCCTAAACAGCAAACCCTCGAC
The DNA here is from genome assembly GCA_032191745.1 of Picea mariana. Classification (NCBI taxonomy): domain Eukaryota; kingdom Viridiplantae; phylum Streptophyta; class Pinopsida; order Pinales; family Pinaceae; genus Picea; species Picea mariana. Next base: position 32,528 of record JASDQU010503075.1, read on the forward strand.
ATGATTCATCTATCCGAGCAAAAGTATCTGCCACGACAGGACTACCACAGACAGGCATGATATGTTGCTCAAACGGTAAGGCGAGGTATGTAAAGTTTATGCAATTCAGTTAGACTATAGTTAATGAGAAATATTCCGCGTTATTATGACCATTCAAGTGTAATTATGACTAATCGCACTTGACGGGAGGGAAAGTACACATCAAATCCGAGTATCATCATTACACCCAATTTCACCGCCGCCACCCCTAATTCACCACCTTTCACGCATTTAACTATTATTCCTGCATAAGTCACTCGAAAAACTCACTCTGTGCAAAGATGATACACAAACTCTCAACGCTGTAACTTCTTGAGCTAGTAACCATGGGAGGATCCATCATACGAAATGAACCCACCACCATAGCGCTGCTCGAACACTATCCAACAACATATCAAATCTTCGAGCAATCAGGGTGGCTTAATTACTTCCGCAGGCTTCAAGGATATAATGAACAACAAGTCCTACAGTTTGCCCGAAATCTTCAGGAGAACCACTCTGTTGTCGTAGGCATCCGCATATCTGTAACAGAAGAAGACATATCAGAGGTATCAGGCCTCCCCATGGAAGGCACTCGAAAATTCAGCCGAAAGCATATCATCGGGGATGTCCAGCAGAGCTTCTTCCTGCCTAAGGAAAGAACTGTATTGAAGGCCAGAGGTGTTCATCTCAGTTCACTGCCACCCCCGTGGCCAGAGGTCGCTAGATTCATCAAGCACTACCTGACCTGCGAAGGTCGCTATCAGGTAGTCTATCATCACGACTTCCTTTTTCTTTCTCATTTAAGGTATAACAGACGGGTCAATCTTCCCTATTATTTGCTGGGTTGTTTAAAGAATATGGAACATTACTGTCGAAAGGCAAAAGATCCAACCCTGTCACTTACCCACCATCATCTTGTTCAATTACTCATCAACAGGGGTTTTGAACAACAAAACCGTCCATTAAATAACCCGCCCATAAACCCTCAACCAGCTACTGAAATTCCCTAGGAGCAGCAACACCAAAACCCCCCAGACATCCCCGAAATACCCCATATTCCACCCACAGAACCATCCAGTCTAGTCAATTCCCCTACCCCACCAAATCCACCACATACCCTACCAGATTCATCCACTCCCACCCTTCATATTCTCAGTGATGACTCTGGACCAGAAAATGTTGCCCGCCCCATCATTCAGGAAAGACCTCCATGAAAATGAAAACAGATTGCCCCCTTTCCACCCTTCTTGCGTAAAAAGTGAACAAGAGCCTCAATGAGGCCACCCTGGATGACCACTACCCTAGATCCTCTGCCTATTCAACTGATACCTCGTACATCTTCAACTTCCCAAACCCCGATATCTCTACCTATTCCGACCTCAGTGGTTGAAACACAAGAACCAGCCACTGATATTGAGTTACAGTAACTAGAAGCCCATACATCATCTGTTTTTGAAGTAGCTGAAACACAACAAGCTACCCATCCAGTGGCTGAAACACAAGAACCAGCCACTGGTATTGAAATTGAATTTCAGGAATCTGAGACCCCGAATGTTGCAACACCACCCTCCTCAATTAAAGTAGCTGAAACACAATCAGCTACCCATCCAGTGGCTGACACACAAGAACCAACCACTGATATTGAAATTGAATTACAGGAATCACAGGCCCAGGAGACTGAAACACCATCTATATCATATAAAACGGCTGAAACACAAGAACCAGCCGCCAATATTGACATGGAGTTACAGGAACCAGATGCCCAGACAGCATTCGTTTCAAATGTAGTGGCTGAAACACAAGAACCAGCCACTGACACAGAAATTGATATACAGAACTTAGAGACCCCAGGCACTCCGGCTGAAACACAAGAACCAGCCGCTGACATCGACATGGAAATGTAGGAATCAGAGGTCAAAGGTGCTGAAATACTACTCTTCTTCCACCAAGAGGCTGAAACACAAGCATCAATTTCCATTCCTGTAGCTGCTCCACAAGAACCAGCTAAGGAGACGATGACTGCAACACAAGAACCAGTCATCTCTAAATCCAAACCAACAATGGCCGATGTCTTGGAAGAAAATGAGTTTTTAAAGTCTCAGTTGGAAGCATATCAGCAAGAATTAGCCAGGGCAAGGGAAGCATATGAAAAAGAGCTAAATTTGTACACCTTAGCCCGAACAACAACCTTGTCAGAAGCAACCACAGAGAGCGTGTGTAAAGAATACATGTGTTGCCAATGCGGCGATGTTTACCACCAGGCAGGCTATTAGGTGATTCAAGTTCCAGTGCCAGAGGCAGCCCCTACTCCTTCACCTTTTAAAGTCAAGGAAGAATCTGCTGCAACACAAGAACCAGCAGGCCCTAGCAAGATCAAAATGGAACCTGCTACAACACAAGAACCAACAGGCCCTAGCAAGCTGAAGACTGAACCCTGCATGGTAAAAAAGAAGCCCCTATCTTGGTTAACCAGGCTGTACAGACTGTGCCCATGGAGGAACGTACACCTCCCAATCAGACCCATCTCTCCACTTCCAGGGAACAATCTACTCAAACCTCCCCTCATCCGATTACTTCCCATGCTGCAACTCAGACTTCCCAGCTATGGGATGAGCACGCAGAAATACAGAAATGGAAGAAGGAATATGCTGAAACTCAAGCCAAAAACTTGCAAGTGCACAAACAAATTTGGATCAATCACACTTTCTCCAACTGGGAAGTTCAAGAACAGATACGTGAGGAAGCTCGTGAGCTTAAGAAGAAGAAMAAAGAATTGAAAGGTAGATTGGTCCTRGTCTTTGATTTGGTGCAGAAGCTACTGGCCACAAGGAAGCCCTCTTCCAACTATTCTTTATTCCTGATGGAGAGAMTCAMATTCTTTCARATCAAATCYRTTCTAGAAGGTAAACCYCATGMAKTMATACARTCARCAGATTTTATCAAAACTTTTGTAGYTGCCTCTACYAGGGATCARCACCTCCTYTGTGAGGCATACTTSCAYAATGAGGYTATTCCAGAAAACAGRTTGCTMAAYATAAAYCCYCTTGTTGGGGACRTTCAAMTTCGAGCATTYACYTCYTTTCTCSTCAAYCAAATCAAATCATKTGGMAARRTGACTTTTTGGCTGCCCAGCACAATGAAGATCGCCTCCTCTGGATTAGACCAGAACCTCAGAGGGCAGCTACCTTTATCTCACAATATTATAAGTTCTTAAAACAACCCGGGGTGACTGAACATGTCCAGCAGTTACAATCAGAAGTGCTCCAGGATTGTGAACAGACCATCAAATCCATAGAGATTCTTGCCCTGCAGGCCAATAACCTGTTTTGGTAGCAATCCACGGAGAAGAGACAACAACACAATCCTTTTGGTCCTGCCAACTTAGAAGTAGCAATTTCCAGGATACCCATCTATATCTAGTGTGTTAGACATTGTACTGAAAACTGGATAGGGTACAAGTTCTATTTTCCTATCATCTGGTTGCCAATAGAAAGGTATCAAATCAAGTATAAGCTGCCTAAGAAGGTAGAAACAACAGCATGGCAAATATTGCAGTAGGTGCAAGGGTTCAGAACCCCAACCGACAACACCTCCCAGAGTTACAGCTTGAGTAGCTTACATGATCAGAGTCGGTATCAAGACTCTGATTCAGAGTGAGTTGCCTGAGGACATGCAACACCTTGAGTTGGGGGGGATGTTAGGACCACACTATGTACCTTTTTGCCTATACTTTTTGCCATTATTATACTCTTGATTACCCATATTTGAGCTCATACTATCACTTTAGGTGATCATTCCAAAGGTATACAATGTCCCTTCTCATTACTATACGTTTAATTTGTTTTGCATAATATTTTACATTACTTTTGGACTTAACCATTGATTAGATTGCAGATTAGCATTTGAGCCCTGTGGTTGAAACACAGAACTATCACACAAGTCCAAGGTCATTGTTGCTAAAACACAAGAGGCTATAATTTCTGTTTCACTTGGTTGTTTGAATCAATCAAGCAATTATAGTGACCAACATATAACACACAGGAAGACGCAACACCTGATCAAAAAAGAGGGCCCAACTCTCTGATCAAAGCTGCGTTAGTCACATCGAAGATAGAGACAGCAAAATAGATAGTGTTTTATAAATCTGAAAAGGTTTATTACAATATCAATGGGGACATCCCCAGTTACAGGAATAAACTCTGTTTTATACATTGAGAGGGAGAACAACCACTTTCCCCAAAACATGGTAACCGTATCCCCAAAGATATACATTAATTGGAACAACACCAGTACCAAATAAACAAAATCATTTAGATGCCCAAGATGGTTCAGGGATATGCGACTCCAACTGCGCAACCTCCTTATGGCTTGGTTGTTGCTGTGAATAGGGATCTGTTGTGGGATGAAGCCTTGGTTCCTGTTCTCCAGAAGCTACGGTTAAACATTCGTTTTAGTGCTACGAATAGGCGAAACTCCATGAATTTATTTCATTAATAAAATATTCCAATAGACAAGGTAGTGGTATTTACCTTACAGATTTAGCATAGTAAACATAGGTAAATAAGTGCAAAAAGGTCAAAAAGGGTAATTAAAATGCAACAAAAAGATATCCCGATTTGGTGCCCAACAGAGGCAATACATCAATTTACTCCCATGTGCACTATTCATCAAATTTAAGGTTTATAGGGGAAATATAACTTTTTACGATGGTTTATAGTGAACTATGTCAATATTACTAAGGGTTTCATGCGTCTCTTGAAGAAGGATACTCCTTTTATCTGGGATAATTGAGCCTATGAATCCTTCGATGCTTTGAAGAAAGCCTTGGTATCGACTCCTATGTTGAAGTCTCTAGATTACGGTATAGATTACTTGTTTTATGTCGTTGCGTCTGAAGAGACGATTGGTATGGTGTTGGTTCAGGAGGATGATGAGCTCCATGAGTGCGTCATTTACTATCTTAGTCGAAACTTAGTAGGCCCTGAACTCAAGTATTCTCATGTTTAAAATCTAGCTTTGGTTGTCATTCACGCAGTCCAACGATTATGACACTATATATTGATTTGAAAAACTATTGTGGTTGTCGATGTGAATCCATTTCAATATGTCCTTACGAGGTGTATCATAGGGGGAAATCACAATAAATGGATTTTCATTATAGAAGAGTTTGATCTTGACTTTTCTTCTGTGAAATCCAAAAAATCACTAGTTTTTGCAGAGTTAATATCTGACTTCCCTCGATTAGACGAGGATGTCATTCATGTTGCTTCATTTGCAGATGAACACATTTTCCTTATCGCATGGTCATAGTCGTAGCATGGAGATATTGGTATCTATATTCAAACTTTGAAGTTCCCTCAACATATCTCGTGAGATGACCGACAACATATGAGATACTTTTGGTCCTTCGGTATGGAAGTAAGCAAGCAAATATTAAGGCATAAAAGATGGAATGTGAACTGCGCGGAAGACACAGTGACTGATACTGGGTTGAAGTGAGTAGAAGAGAATAAAGGATGGAGTGAAGTAAGATAAATCAAGCTGTTGGATGAGGATATCGAGGATGACAGATCAACAAGGAAGACAAANAAAGATGGAATGTGAACTGCGCGGAAGACACAGTGACTGATACTGGGTTGAAGTGAGTAGAAGAGAATAAAGGATGGAGCGAAGTAAGATAAATCAAGCTGTTGGATGAGGATATCGAGGATGACAGATCAACAAGGAAGACAAATCGTGGACAACTCATCACACGAAAAAATCCACCGTTGAATGCTTTGGAGCAACGCATGAGAAGGAAGGAAAGATAGGTTGACGAAGCCCTATAAACGTGGGTCAAGTTGATATAGGGTTTTAGACACCTAGGGTTTTGGTATCTAGGGTTTTGACACTTAGGTTTTGGCCTAAGGCTATTGGTGATTCATTGTAATGTATAAATAAGAACCTAGATGAGGGAAGAGGTTTCGATGAAGAGTCCTAAGTATGTTATTGTTATGAGTGATTATTGTAGGGAGAGAGAAAGGCATTGAGAAGTGAGGGAAGTCTGTGTTGTAAGATCTTTAGCTAGGTGTGAAGATCAACCCTATAGATAGGTGTGCAGGGAGGAAAGACAAAGTGACTCTGAGAAAGACTACAGAAGAATCAAGGGTGTGGAAAGCTGCAGAGAAGACACAAGTTTTTGACGTGAAGAAAGAAAAAAAAATATTTGAGGAGGCAAGAAAAGAATTTGGGAGAGACCAAGGTTCTTCATCAAAGACATGACCAGAATTAAGAGAATGTGGAATGCCCCTAGAATTCGATCAGTCTTCTCTGCCAGGAGAAGGAAAAGAGGTAAACAAGCTCATGGAATTCTTATATACTTGTATTAAGTTGATTCAGGATGAAAGAATTGTAAAAGAGATACAAACTTTAATCAGACAGTATGAGCTAGGAAATATAAATCCCTTATTGAATAGAGCAGTACACCAACTCGCTAAAAAGAGAAGGAAAAATAAGGAACTGCACCTGAATACTCAAATTGGAGAGTATGATATAGACTATGTGGTCCTCGAATTAGGGTCAGAGGTCAATGTCATGATGAAGCAGACCTGGTCACTGATGGGGAAACCTAAGTTGATCTATTCCCCTATTAGGCTTAGGATGGCTAATCAACAAGATGTAAGCCTCTTTGGAATATTGGAACATGTCCATTTGGACATCGACAAAGTAAGGATGTTTGCAAACTTCGAGGTGATTGAGATAGTTGATGATTGTTGTCCTTACCCTGCGCTGTTAGGAATTGATTATGATTTCAATAATTCCATTGTGGTTGATTTAAATAAAAGAAGAATGACGTTTGAAGGAGATGGCCTTAGGGTCATTGAACCTTTGGAGCCYGATGAAGGTTAGAGACACACAAAACCCATCAGAGAAGAAGACTGCACATATAAACTAAAAAACATATACAAATTAACGGCCAGACATCAGGATTACATTAATCCTACAGTAGATGGGAACCTAAGTTGGTGAAATGACAACACATGTTCATCAGATTCAGAGGAAGCACTGGAGAACTGGCATAAAAAAATGTATGAAGTATCTACAAGGAGATGTGCTATATTAACCAGATAAGTTCACTGGATTGGCACAATAGTAAGTAACTTGCCCACCTTTGATGGTCTAAATCATTTAGAAGCATTCTTGTTGGCACAAAAGTAAGTAACTTTCCCACCTTTGATGGTCTAAATAATTTAGAAGCATTCTTGTTGGACTTTCAAGAAATTGTACTAACACAACAAATACTGTTGGAAATAAATGAGGCCTTGAAAGAAACTCCAACAAGATGGTGGGGGACACACAAAACCAACATTACAAACTGGGTACAAAGTCTCACTTTGATGACAGTGCATTTTTCAGAGCAAGTAGAAGGCTGCGAAATTAGGTACACAGGTCGAAGTTGTCCAAAGGACCATGTGCGAAGTTGCGAGGAAGCCTGGAGAAACATTCCTCAAGAGAAATGGGTGCAAAAATTCATCAACACAATGGACACAACCCCTATCAATTTGTATCTTCAAGAATAATTGTGCCTCATCACTGCAGATTAGGAAGGTATGAATCAGAACTTTGTAACTACCTTTTGTTTGAAATCCAATATCCTACAGTGGATCAAGAATTACAGATTGTAAGACAGAAATTATTTGAGGAGGCACCTAGCCTCCCTTTGGAACAAGAAGAGGATGAATAGACTGTGCCTCTCCAGAAACTGTAAGGCCGTTACAATATCAATGCTGAAAAAGATGATGATCCAAGGAAGGTGAACATCTTTGAAATAGAAGGCCACAGAGACATAGAAGGACCCGAAGTTGAGCTACCTTTCATTGGACAACCAATTAAAATAAAAAAAGTCAATATTGCAACAGAGAAAACACTGAAGCTTGCAAATGTTGGAGATTATTGGGACGCTGCCACTATTGACAAGATCACAGAGTTACTGCATGAATATCAAGACCTGTTTCCAACCAATTTCACTGATATGAATGGAATTAAAGGGCCCATGGGAGAGATGAGGATCCCTTTGAAACCATATGCAAGGACAGACAAATAGAGACCCTATAGATTGAACCCTAAATATAATGAGAAAGTGAAGATTGAACTCAACAGAATGTTGGAAGAAGGAATCATAGAACCTGTTGAAGAGTCAGAATGGATTAGCCCTATGGTGGTGCAATATAAGAAGAACAGAGACATCAGGAAATGTGTATATATTAGGAATATGAATAATGCTTTTTTGCATGACCCATTCCCTACACCATTTATTGACGAAGTGTTAGATAATGTAGGAGGACAGGAGGTATATTCTTTTACAGATGGATTTTTAGGATACCATCAGATCCAGATTGCCAAGGAAGATCATCATAAGACCACATTTGCAATAGAATGGGGATCCTACCATTATACAGTGATGTAATTTGGATTGAAGAATGCACCATCCATCTTTTCCAGGGTGGTGGTCGAAGCATTCAAGGATTTTTTACATAAATTTATGGAAGCATATTTTGATGATTGTACTGTGTTTAGCTTATTACAAAATCATATTAAATGTTTAAGACTAATGTTGGATAAGTGTAGGCAGTGTCAGATTGCGTTGAAGTTGAAGAAGTGCATCTTCTTTTCACCCTTTGGAGTGTTGTTAGGTCATATTGTGTGTAAGTAGGGACTACTGGTGTACCCATATAAGATTTCCATTATAGTTGATCTGACCCCTCCTAGTTTATTCAAACAATTACACACTACGTTGGGACATACTGGATACTACAAGAAGTTCATTAAAGGCTATGCAAAGATCACAAAACCCATGGAGAAGCTTTTGAAGAAAGATTGTTAGTTTCATTGGACAAAAAAATGCTAGCAGAGCTTCAACACACTAAAATAGAAATTGGTTATTGCGCCTATCCTGGTTTTCCCAGATTGGAGCAAGGAATTTCATGTGCATGTCGATGCATCTTCTATTGCATTAGGAGTTGTGTTAGCACAACCGGGAGCTTGATACATTAAACACCTGTTATCCTTTGCTAGCAGAAAGCTATCAACAACTGAGATTAATTACACCAGCACTGAGAGAGAAAGGTTAGCCATGGTGTATGCACTGTAGAAGTTTCACCACTACTTGTTGGGAGGACACTTTAAAATTTTTACTGATCACTCCAAGCTGAAGAACCTAGTCAACAAGCCAGTGTTGAGGGGGATAATATGCAGATGGATTCTTCTATTTCAGGAATATGATTTTGAGATTGTGGTTAAGTCAGGGAGAATGAACAAAGGACACGACCACTTCTCAAGGTTGGAACATGGAGAGAAACCTACTAGTCTAGAGGATACATTGTTGAATGCACAGTTGTTATCCATTAGAAATATTGATGATCGCTTCTCCGATATAGTCCAGTTCCTGTCAATGGGAATGACACCTAGTGAATATACAATCACCCAGAAGAAACAACTGGTAGTGCATGCTGCAAACTTTTCACTTATAGCCGGACAACTATATAAAATGGGACTTGATGAGATATTGAGGAGATGTGTTATGGAAGCAGAACAACCACTGATTTTAGCAAAATCTCATAAAGGCATTGCAGGAGGACACTACACAGAAAAAGAAACAACACAAAATGTTCTTAGAGTTGGCCTTTGGTGGCCTACTTTACACAGAGATGCTAAGGACTACTACAAAGCATATGATGTATGCCAAAGAGTTGGGAAACCATCCAGAAGATATGAAATGCATGTTGGATACTATTGTCATTGATGCCAATGGTTTGATTTATTGATGTCATTGATTGATGTCAAGTGATTGATTGATGTCAAAGGATTGATTGATTGATGATTGATGTAATATAATATGTATTTTCCTTGATGAGAATGCATAGATGAAGATGGATCAATGAGTTGTCATTGATACCTGATGAATATGGATCGATGTGGTTCCATTGGTATATGATGCATTGTTGGAAAAATGTATAGATGAATCATTATTGTCTTATCATGATTGATAAGGTGTACAAATGGATGAACTCCAAAGTGGTCCCCTTATGGTGAAATCCCTCATGGGAAGACGCTTTATGGATTGAGTTATCTTAGAAGAATGGTTGGAGGACCCATGCTTGTATGAGGAATAACGAGATGAAGATCAAGGAAATTGTTGGTGAAACTATCCTAGATGGATAGTGCATGTCATGCCATTTTTAGTGGTATATAGAACGTCACATAACTGCTCACGGTTTGAGAGTTATGGCCTTACAAAGATGAAGGACCCTCACATGAAGGCTTGAAGCCCCCAAAGTCAAAGAAGTCAAAGTGACCTAAAAGAAGAAATGATAAAATAAGGTGACAAAATCAAGAAGGAATATTTATGGAAAGTGGTTAACCCTAAAAATAAGGAAAATAGGTTAAGTGACCTAGAAATGGGTTAATAATATTTATTCAAGGTGGATTATTTAAATAATCAAGAGAAGTGACAAAATCAAGAAATGATAAAGTAAGGTGACAAAATCAAGAAGGAATATTTATGGAAAGTGGTTAACCCTAAAAATAAGGAAAATAGGTTAAGTGAACTAGAAATGGGTGAATATTATTTCAATAATAATTTTAATGGAGAAATTAGAAGTGAACCCAACCCTAAAATAAGGAAAGTGGGGCCAAGTGACCTAGAATATGTTTTTAAGGAAGCTACTTGGAGAGTATAAATAAGAGGCAAGGCTCTCTCATTTGAATCACACTTGAGAATATTGAATATCTATAGGTGTATGAGGTTTAAAAATGATATCTAAGCCAAAATTAGGAGGAAAATGAAGAAAAGAAGGCTGAAATGCAAGGAAGGATAAATTCTTTTGATGGTGCTTTCTAAGGTATGTTATTTTCAGGTCATCTCACCATTTTCGATATAACTTTTTTTCTATAATGATTCAGATCCTGAAATTTCTATGAAAGTGTGAAAACATATCCAAGTATCTGTGGTTAAAAATTAAGCTTGTGGGTCGTTTTATTTTTCAAGTTACACTCTGTGGAAAATAGGGTTTGTGGCCAGTCCTGAAACTAGTCAAAATGAGGTATTTCGGGTAAAAACGTCATAACTTCTTCATAACAGATCCAAATTCATTGAGACAAAATGTGTTGGTTAGGGTACAGTATTTAGTATTCTTTGTAATATTTTCAGATCATTTAATCAAATATTTTGTGTGGGGAACGCTCTACAAAGTCGCTCTCTAGAATAAGCCAGAATTCAGCAAGGTATGCCATATTTGCTATAACTCCTTTTCTGAGAGGTTCCAAGTAGTTCCACTTGGAGGAATTGCATAAAACACACTGAATAAAATTTTATATCAGTTTCAAATCTTGATACATTACAGGTTCACAGTTATGATTACTTCAAGTTAGGGTTGTTGACTAATCCAAAACTAGGCATGTGAGACTAAAGAAAAGTTTGATGAAAATGATTGTCTCTTGCTGTTAAAGTTAAGGAAGGTTTGCAGGAATGTGATCAGATACACCAGGTCCATTATAGAGCTACAAATCAGATTTTGATGATGAAATTGATGAGGGCTTTTGGTTGAGGTACATGTTGAGTACATGGTTGAGACAAGTAGTTGATGAGTTGGCACATATGTGAGGTGTATAGTTGATGATGTTGGTACATATTGATGAGTCATTGTTGATGAGTGGTTGACACATGATTGGTATATACTTGGTACATGGTTGGATGCACTTGTTTATGGTACAGGTTGATTACAGATTGTTTGGCACAGGTTGGTGCATGGTTGATGCTCTTGTTTATGGTACAGATTGATATATGTTGAGGATTGTTGCCTCATCTCAGTTGGTGCTGAGAATGAAAGATGAGTCTTGAATATAGAGCTGGTGCTCTTGTAGAGTTGTACTCTATTCAGTTGTTGCTGATAAACCCCAAGGATTGTAGTCCGTAATAAAAAGAAAATTGTACATACATCTTGTGTTCTTTGTGTTCATTGTGGTGATGACTTGTTGATGATATATTGTTGATATATGTTGCTGATATGTGCTCACATATAATTGGTTATAAATGAAAAAAATGGGTAATGAATAAATGTTGAATGCTAATTGATGAGTTTTTGTGCAAGAGGGAAGTTTTGGGAAAAAGAGCCACACACTCATTCACCCCCCCCTCTAAGTGTGGTAGGTGTGTCCAACAATTGGTATCAAAGCGGGCCTTCACTACAAGCCTTAACAAGCTTGAAGGAGATCCATAGACACACAAATGGATAATGAAGTTCCAATCCTTGATGAGGAAAACTATTATACTTGGAGAATAGAGATGAGAGTGTATTTGAAGACAATGGGAGCGGCTATTTGGAAGGCAACCATCGGTGGATATGTTCGGTTGAAGAACAAGTCAACGTTTGCAGCTCAAAGGGAAGGAAAGAAGAATGATGCATTGGCTCTCAATACAATTCTTAGTGGACTCTCAAGCCCTATCAAAGAGAGCATGGGACAATGCACTTCCACCAAGGATCTATGGCTAAAGCTAGAGGAGACATATCAAAGCAAAGAAGAGAAAGAAGAAATTGAAGAC
>JASDQU010503075.1:45228-73536 GCA_032191745.1 Picea mariana
CATCTTGTGTTCTTTGTGTTCATTGTGGTGATGACTTGTTGATGATATATTGTTGATATATGTTGTTGATATGTGCTCACATATAACTGGTTATAAATGACAACAATGGGTAATGAATAAATGTTGAATGCTAATTGATGAGTTTTTGTGCAAGAGGGAAGTTTTGGGAAAAAGATCCCCACACTCATTCACCCCCCCCTCTAAGTGTGGTAGGTGTGTCCAACAATGCATTTGGCACTGCATCTAACCTTACAATCATTTAAAAAATGGGCCATTGATTTTGTGGGACCTATAAACCCACTAGGAAAGCGCACATGAGTAAGGTACATAATCCCTGTGACATAGTACTTGACGAGATGGGCTGAAGCAAGAGAAGTTAAGGACTATATTGAAACTACACTGCGCGATTCATATTTGACAACATCATAACCAGGTTTGGATGCCCGAATATCCTTATGACCGATCAAGAAAGACATTTCATCAATAATACCATTGAAGCTTTGACTGAGGAATTTGCAGTCCATCATCAGAAGAGAACACCCTACCATCCACAAGCGAATGGAACAATTGAAGCATTCAATAAGACCTTGGAGACAACACTGAAAAAGATCTGTAATGTGAACAGGGATGACTGGGATTTAAGAGTACCAGTAGTACTATGGGCCTATAGAACCAATTGCAAGAAACTAACAATGCAGACCCCCTTTAAGTTGGTTTATGGTCTCGAAGCAGTTGTTCTGATGGAATATTTGGTCCCAAGCTTAAGAATCGTAGCCTTTACAGATATGGATGACACTGGCGTTGTTCAAGAGATGCTTGCGCAATTGGTCGAACTAGAAGAAGACAAATTTATTGTAGGATTCTATCAACAGGTATAGAAGGGAAGAGAAAAGGCCTACCATGACAGACATATTAAGAAGAAAACATTCAAACAAGGAGATTTGGTATTGGTATATGACAACAAATTCATGAAGCATCCAGGGAATTTCAAAACACATTAGTTGGTTCCATATGAGGTTGTCTATATCACAGAAGGAAGAGATGGACAGTTGAATACCTTGAATGGAGAATGGAAGGAAGGTTTGGTGAATGGGAGTTGGTTGAAACTGTATTATGACAACTAGCTGCCTCACATCCATCAGTAAGAGAAAACCAAGAAGGGTCCAGGTACCAGGTGTAGTTGAAATTGGGTACCAGACACAGAAAATACAGTCTACACATAGTGGGGGAGGAGAGACCAGAAAGAACAGGCTACTCCACGCAACCTGAAGTCAAATAAAAACAAAAGTTTTAGATCTGAAGTGCCTTGGGATGAGTCATAGGTGACTATTGGGAGATTTTGTCCCTTGGGAATGGAAGTAAGTGAATATTAAGGAAAAAAATATGGAATGTGAAATGCACAAAAGACACAGTGACTGATAGTGTGAAGGATCAAATCCTGTCACAGAGAGGGGGGGTTGAATCAGTGACACAACCATTATATCAATTTTTCATTTATTAATGAAAACATAATTTTGACACAGTATTTTATCATGGAACACAAATGGGAAAACCACAAACTCTTTTCTATTAACTGAAAAATTTGTTTTACATTTTACATAGAAGGAAGATGTACTTCCTTTTTGATCAACACCAATTGATCAGGATGCACCTACACCCTGGTTTACCAGCACCAACTGATAGGAGGCTATGACCCCCTATTTAGTCAACTACAACTGAAAAGGAAGCACCAACTCCCTCTATAGGAACCAACTTTCCCTTGCACCACCCAACCACCCTTAATGCATAGGTATTAGCTTTTCTTTCTGGAATCTGCTTCATCTATTGATCTTCTAATCTGGACAACACAGACACTTTATTCTCCCACTTTTTCTGGTTTATATAATATTTAAACTGGTGTGAGATTTTAAAAACATCGTGTCCTTTTATTTGAACCATTTTAACTTTTCATTTAAAGTGATAATCTAACTTTTAACTAATATCATTTTCCCTTTTTATTCTTTATTCATATTTTCATGATTTATTCTCTTTTAATCATGACTGTGTATTGATTCATTTTTGTCATAAATTGATCATAGTCATGGATCAATTTAATCCTTTATACTCAATCCCTAATCTCTATTATATTCACAGAAACCAGATTCCATGGAGGCGCTTCCTTCAAACCATTTCATATGACCATGCATTACAGAACCACGAGCTTACAAAATATATCAACGTATAACAATTTCCTTTAAAAACTCTTATATCATATGACCAATGGCACAGACCTCACATTTAGGCGAGACAATTTCCTGAGCGTTTATCGTTCCAAGGGTCATGATTCAATCTCCTGACGAGATGGATGGTTGGCAGGATTTTGGTACTTTTCCCTTCGAGTTATCATGACTTCCAATTTTACAAAACTCATGATCACGAAATCGCCAAAACAATCGGACGGTTCATATTACCCATTGAGATGGACGGTTGTCAGAATTTTAGTACTTTGACATTTGGGTCTTTGTTATGTCCAACCTTTGAAAACTCTCAATTATGATATTGTTGATTACATCTCAGAACCATACAACCAACTGCATTGACCAGGTGCTAGACCGAACGCACACTTTGAGTGCTTTATTAGAGTCAAAGGTTGTGATTCAATCACCCACTAATATGGATGGTTGTCGGTATTTTCATTATGATGTAACTTGCTGGTGTGCTTTGCTGACGTGGTTTGTTATTGACATCACTCAAGATGACGTGGACCTTGATACGTGTCTTCATCCTTGACTTCAAAGCTTCAGATTTCGAGGTTTTGAACACATCTCGTTGTTGTATTTTGTGGCCAATATTCCAATCTCCGAAATGAATAAATCGAGGCTTAGGGTGCTATCTCCTTTTCCAAGGCCCATCTCACCTATGACCTCGAGTTATGACCGAGGGTCAACGCCTGAGTGTTTCTCATTTTTGCATTTCAGGATTTCAAAAAACTCTCGTCGTTGTTCTCCGAATCATGAATCCCTGAATTCATTGATCCAGTGCCACATGTTCTCCTTTCAACCGATGGCTAGGATCTCTTCAGAATTTCTGACTTCACGAGTTCAGGATCCTTGACTCCTCGACACTCGAAATCCTCTGACTCCTGATTTCTCGATATTTCGCTCTCATCAGATTGATGGCCCATGTCATTCCTCCTTTTAGCTTTGGATATAATGGTCCACATTGCTCCTCCTCCTAATCTTTGGAGTGTTTAATGAGTTCAATGCTTATCCTCCTTGCAGCTATGCTGGATCTAACGGCCCACGACTATTTTTTCATGTCCTCTCCAAAAATCTCTATCATCCATCATTTATCGATGGCTCCTTGCTCTGAGCTTGACGCCAACCATTCTGAGCTTAACTTGACTCTCGTCCTTCCTTTGGGTTCTTTTCATAGTAACATTGTTGATCCTATGATGATCAACAATTAATCATGAACTATTCGCTTCTTCTGCAAACTTATATACTTGTTGACATCAATGACAACACATATGTGATAGTTCAACAACAGATCATCACATCGACTATTGATATCAATGACAATATATCCAACAATCCCCCCCTTTGTCATTGAGGGAAACACACTAACTTCATATACAAAAATCCCTCTATGATGATGCTTTCCTCTTATGAAGTTTTCCTTTTATGAATTTTCTCTCCCCTTTTGACATCAATGGAAAAGGGTTTCTTCTCCTATGATATGTCTGTATAATTACTTCTCTAACCACTGGTAACTCCTCCTACAGACGTGTTCTACATGTCATATTTGAATGACTCCTTCTTTCGTTTATTTCTATCTCCCCCTGAATAGTTTCTAACTGAGCATTATTTTCTTGAGAGATTTAGGTAGGAAGAAGTATTACTCCCAAATTTTTTCTGAGATATTCAAAAACATATTTGTTTGAAGGTTTTGTAAAAATAGCTGCCACCTATTCTTGTGTTGGAACATATTCCAATTTAATGTTATTTTTTTCAGCGTGATCTCTTAGATAATGGTAATTTATGGGAATGTGTTTAGATTTTGAGTGTTCGACTGGGTTCTTAGAGAGACTTATCGCACTTGTATTGTCACAGTGGATAATTGTGGGTTCTTCAAATACTATTTTGATGTCTTTTAGAGTTTGCTTCATCCATTCCACTTGTGTGCAACATTTTGTTGCTGCAATATACTCAACTTCAGTGATAGACATAGAAATTGAGGATTTTTTCTTACTTATCCAAGCAACTAGTGATTCTCCCCAAAAGAATGCTTCTCCACTCGTACTTTTTCTGTCATCTACACTTCCTACCCAATCAACATCTGAGTAGGTTTTTAATGTAAATGAGTCCTTGCTAAGATACCACAAACCAAGATCTATGGTTCCTTTCAAATATCTAAAGATTCTTTTTACATCTTGAACATGACTCTCCTTTGGTTCTACTTGGAATCTAGCCACCATCCAAACAACTTGCTTGACATTAGGTCTGGAAGTTGTTACATAGAGAAAATTGCCAATCATTGATCTGTAGTGTTTTGTATCTACATCTTTGGACTCATCATCCTTGCTTAGTTTGCATCCAACTGTCATAGGTGTGCTAACGGGTTTGCAATCCTCTAACTGGAATCTCTTAAGCATATCCTTAACATATTTAGACTGATGGATAAAAGCTCCCTTTTTGGACTGTATTATTTGTAATCCAAGGAAGAAATTTAGTTCACCAAGCATAAACATTTCAAATTCTTGCTGCATCATCTTAGCAAAGTCTTCACTCATTTTTATATTATTACTACCAAATATGATATCATCAACATACATTTCCACAATGATCAAGTTATTACCAACAATTTTGCAATAAAGATTGTTGTCTGTTGATCCCCTTTTGAGGCCTTGTTTTTGTAAATAAGAGTATAGCCTTGCATACCATGCTATGGGTGCTTTCTTTAATCCATAGAGTGCCTTCTTTAATTTACAAACATAGTCTCTTTTATTGGTTATTTGGAACCCATTTGGTTTCTCAATATAGACTTCATCTTCTAAATTTCCATTGAGGAATGCTGATTTGACATCCATTTGGTACACTTTAATTTTTTTGTAGCTGGATGGTGTCTTTGTATATATTCTTGAGGGTGTCTTTGTATATATTCTTGGGAATTCTTCTCTTATCTCTCCATCTTCAATAAATTCTTAGCTTTCACTAGTATCCATATCATATTCTTCCCTTTCTTTTTCATTCTCTTCTACTTCTTCTAGTTGTGTGTCGAATGTCTCATCATCATCTTCCTCTTTATTTTTAGATATGGTCTCTTGATTTTTGATCTTTATCGTTTTTAGATCATCCACCTTGACCTCTGCACTTTCAACAATATTATTTTATCTAATATTGTAGAGTATGTATGCCTTCTTGTTTGAAGCATATCCAAGGAAAATACCTTCATCAGATGTGGCATCAAATTTTCCAAGACTCTCATCTAATATTCTGATGTAGCATTTACTTCCAAAGACTTTGAAGTATTTCACTGATGGAGCTCTTCCAAACCATAGTTCATAAGGATCTTTATCACTATTAACCCTAAGCTAATATGTATACTAATGTGCTTATAGCTTCCCTCCAATATCCATCTGACAATTTTTCTTCATTGAGCATAGTCCTTGCAAAATGTTGAACTGTTCTGTTTTTTCTTTCAACAATCACGTTTTGTTGAGGTGTTCTGGTAGTAGATAATTGTATTTTTATTCTATGAGTTTCACAGAAGACATCGAACTCTTTTGAGGTGAATTCACCACCATTGTCTGATCTAAGACATTTGATTTTTGTCTCCCTTTCATTTTCAACAAGGGTTTTAAAGGTTTTGAATTTGTTGAGTGCTTCTGATTTTTCTTTGAGAAAACATATCCAACTCATTCTAGTAAAGTCATCAATGAAAAACATAAGGTAAGACTCTCCTTGTAGACTCTTGGTTCTCGTAGGTCCACATAGGTCAGTGTGAACAAGCTCTAAAGGTTTAGAGGTTGTGTATTCTTTTTTTTTGAACCTTACCCTAGTTTGCTTCCCTAGTTGACAGTGTCTACACATAGCATTTGAGGGTTTTATGACTTTTGGCAAGTTTCTTACTGCACCAAGGTTGTTGAATTTCACAAGGTTCTCAAAGTTAATATTCCCCAACCTCCTATGCCATAGCCAACTTTCATCTACATAATTTATATGACACTCCTCATTCAATTTTGCATCTAGCATATATACATTTTCAAGAGTTATAGGAGTAGTACCAACTAATTTTCCTGTGTCTTCTCTCCTAATCTCACATTGTTTGGAATCAAAGATGCATAAGTATCCCTGATCACAGGTTTGACTGACACTTAATAAACTAGGCTTCAATTTATTGACAAGTAGTACATTTCTATCTTTGTCTTTTCCCAAGCTCACAGTGCCTTTCCCAAGTATATTACTTGAAGCATTATCACCAAATGTAACTTTACCTTTTTTTTTCTTTAAGTATAAAAGCTTATCCTTGTTACCTATCATATGTTTCGATCATCCATTGTCAACATACTAGAGATCCTTTTCATCTTGAGTTTTTAGGGCAATAAGACATTCCCTTTTTTATGTTTTTACTCTCCAAAGTTTCTTCTGCTCTCTAATGAACTTGGGTTGTTCTGAGACTTCCATTAGTCTACAATTAATGGCTTTATGTCCATGGTTATGAAATATGAAGCATTGTAAGTCCCCTTCTTGTATAGGTTCAAAGGAGTTATAGTTTCTGCTCTTAACTCGATTTGCTACTTGTTTATCCTTAAGGATATAATTCTTAACCTTCATATTTTTCTTTCTATATGCTCTACAATTTATAGATTTGTGTCCAAAATTAGAGCATGCAAAGCAATAACCAAGAAAAATACGAGGATACCTGTTTTGGTAAAACTTCTTTGATATTGTCTTGCCTTCTTTCCTGATGGGTGGAGGTAATCTTCTGGAGTTCTGATCATTACTTATATTCTCTTCATTTTTCTTCTTGAATGTACTGCGAAGAGCATCTGCATAAGATTTTGAGTTAACATGGATTTCTTTTTGAGAATAACCTATTCCATTTTTATTTCCAGAATCCTTTTTTGTTGTAATAATCTTATCTAATATTTTAGAGCTATTTTCAGATTTTGTTTGAATGATTTTTGCATCTAGCTCCTTTTTTCAGATGAACTATTTCTGCCTCCATCCTTTCAACAATTATTTGTTTTTCTTCAAGATAATTTTCTAGACTTTCTTCAATCTTATTTTCTTCTAAGATTTGTTTTTTCAGATTGTTCATAAGTTTTTCCATCTCCTTTTCTTCTTGTTCATATTTTTCTTTCTGTTCAACTACAAAAATTTTCAACTATCTATATCTGGTTTTGTATTTTCTTAATTCATCTAAGGCACTGAGACGTTCTTCATCCATATTAACTTCTTCTTCATCTTCTAAATCTTTCTCATGTTTAATTTTTTATGTTTCATTATATTCTTCAATACCTAAGAAAAGGACTTCATCATCATAAGATTCATCGTTGTCACTAGACTGTGACAAGCTGTTGTTTTCTTCTTTTAAGTAGAAATTATTTTTCCCTCTGTATAACTTTTTCTTGTAGTTGGGTTTTTCCTTTTTCTAGTATTGTTTGTTGTTTTTTTCTTTCTCTTCAGGGTCCTCCTTGGGATAGGGACACTTGGATGACAAATGACCAACTTTTCCACAATTAAAACATTTGAAAGGAAGATGGCCTTTGTACTTCCCTGATCCTTTCTAAAGTTTTCTAATGAAGTTGGATTCTTCCACATCAGATTCTTCATGATGACAAGATTGAGGTTTTTTATTTGATTTATGTTTGTCTTGAATTCTTTGAAAGTTGTTTTGTCTTTTGGTGATTTATTATTTCCTGTTCTCATCTAATATGCTGTAAAACTTCCATGGATCTGGTCAAATGTGAGTGAGATTAGATTGGATATATCTTCAACTAAGGAAATATTTTCATCATATATCATTGGTAACGAGCTTAGTAGTTTTTGCACAATGGGTTTATCTGTAACTTCTTCTCCTGCTACTCTAATTGAGTTGACCACTTCATCTTCTGTATGAAAGTACTCAACAATATTTTCTTCTTCTTTCATTTTCAAGTTTTCAAATTGAGTTCTATAGGTCTACAGTTTGGATTCCTTGAATTTTTCATCTCCTTCATATACGGCCTCCAATTTGTCCCAGATTTCTTTGGCCAATTTGCAATGCATAACTTTCACACATATAGAGTTAGTCAACCCTGCTAGAATACCATTAACTGCTCTTGAGTTATCATTATAGATTTTATTTCCTCCAGATTCTTTGGGTGGAGTAGTTGGTGCAATGTATCCATCTACAATAGATTGCCAGATATCAAAACCAAGAGCCAACAGGAAGTTTGTCATTCTTATTTTCCATAGAGCATAGCCTTCTCCATTGAAAAATGGTGCTTTGTTGTTAANGGTGAATCAGTGACACAAAAATTATATCAATTTTTCATTTATTAATGCAAACAAAATTTTGACACTATATTTTATCGTGGAACCCAAATGGGAAAACCACAACCTATTTTCTACTAACTGAAAAAATTGTTTTACATTTTACATAGAAGGAATATGTACTTCCTCTTTGATCAACACTAACTGATCAGGATACACCCACACACTGGTTTACCAGCACCAACTGATAGGAGGCTACGACCCCCAATTTAGTCAGTTACAACTAACAAGGAAGTACCAACTCCCTCTGCAAGCACCAACCTACCCTTGCACCACCCAACCACCCTTAATGCATAGGTATTAGCTTTTCTTCCTGGAATTTTCTTCAGCTTTTGATCTTCTAATTTGGACAACATAGACACTTTCTTCTCCCACTTTTTTTGGTTTATATAATGTTCAAACTAGTGTGAGATTTTAAAAACATCGTGTCCTTTTATTTGAACCATTGTACCTTTTCATTTAAATCGATAATCTAACTTTTAACTAATATAGTTTTCCCTTTTTATTCTTTATTTGTATTTTCATGATTTATTCTCTTTTAATCATGACTGTGTATCGATTCATTTTTGTCATAAATTGATCACAGTCATGGATCAATTTAATACTTTATAGTCGATCCCTAATATTTGTTATATTCATAGAAAACAGATTTCATGGAGGCTCTTCCTTCAAACCATTTCATATGACCGTGCGTTACATAACCACAGGCTTACTGAATATAGCAACGTATAACAGTTTCCTTTAAAAACTCTTATATCATATGACCAATGGCGTAGACCTCACATTTAGGCAAGACGGGTTCTTGAGCATTTATCGTTCCAATAGTCATGAGTCAATCCTTTGACGAGATGGACGACTGATGAGATTTCATTACTTTTCCCTTCGAGTCATTGTGACTTCCAATATTACAAAACTCACGATCACAAAATCGCCGAAACAATCAGACGGTTCATATTACCCATTGAGATGGACGGTTGTCGGAATTTCTTCACTTTGACATTTGGGTCTTTGTTACGTCCAACCTTTCAAAACTCTCGATTATGATATTGTTGATTACATCTCAAAACCATACGACCAACTATGGTGACCAGGTGCTAGACCGAATGCAAGCTTTGAGCACTTTATTAGAGTCAACGATCATGATTCAATCACCCACTAATATGGACAGCTGTCAGAATTTTCATTGTGACGTAGCTTGCTGACGTGCTCAACTGACATGGTCTGTTATTGACATCACTCAAGATAATGTGGACCTTGATACGTGTCTTCCTCCTTGACTTTGGAGCTTCGAATTTCTAGGTTTTGAACACCTCTCGTCACTGTATGTTGTGGCCAATATTTTGATCTTTGAAATGAAGAAATCTAGACTAAGGGTGATATCTCCTCTTCCAATGCCCATCTCACATGTGACCTCAAGTTATGACCCAGGGCTCAACACCTGAGTGTTTCTCATTTTCTCATTTCAGGATTTCAAACAACTTTCATCGATGTTCTCTGAATCACGAATCCCCGAATTCATTGATCCAGTGCCACGTGTTCTCCTTTCAACCAATGACTAGGATCTATTCAGAATTTCTAAATTTTCAAGTTCGAGATCCTTGACTCCTCGACACTCCAAATCCTCTGACTCCCGATTTCTTGATATTCTTCTCTTGTCGGATCGACGATCCACGTCGCTCCTCCTTTTTATCTTTGGATATAATGGTCCATGTCACTCCTCCTCATGAGCTTTGGAGTGTTGAATGATTTCAATGCTTATCCTCCTTGCAACTATGATGGATCTAACAGCTCATGACTATTTGTTCCTATCCTCTCCAGCGATCTCTACCGTCCATAGATTATCAATGGCTCCTTTCTCTGAACTTGACGCCAACCCTTCTGAGCTTAAATAAACTCTCGTCCTTCCTCTGGGATCTTGTCATAGGAAAATTGTTGATCCTATCATGATCAAAAATTAATCACGATCTGTTCACTTCTTCTGCAAACTTATATACTTTTTGACATCAATGACAACACCTTTTTGGTAATTCAACAATAGATCATCACATCGACTGTTGACATCAATGACAATATATCCAACATAGTGGGTCCAAGTGAGAAGAAGAGCAGAAAATATGGAGCGAAGTAAGATAAATAAGACGTTGGACAAGGAGATCGACGATAACAGATCAACAAGGAATACGGATCGTGGACAAATCACCAAGATGAAAAATCCATTGTTGGATTCTTTGGAGCACCACAGGAGAAGGAAGGAAAGGCGGGCTAGTGAAGCCCTGTAAATGCGGGTCAAGTTGACCTAGGGTTTTAGACACCTACGGTTTTGGTATCTAGGGTTTTGACACTTAGTTTTCGACCTAAGTTTGTCAATGAGTCATTGTAATGTATAAATAAGAACCTAGAAGAGGGAAGAGGGTTCGGTGAAGAGTCCCAAGTCTGTTATTTCTATGAGTGATTATTATAGTGAGAGAGAGAGGCATTTAGGAGTGAGGGAAGTCTATGTTGTAAGATATTTAGTTGGGTGCGAAGATAAACCCTGTAGCTGGGTGTGCAGGGAGGGGAGACAAAGTGACTATGAGAAAGACTATAGAAGAATCAGGGGTGTGGAAAGTTGTAGAGAAGACACAAGTGTTTGATGCAAAGAAAGAAAAACAAATATTCAAGGAGGCAAGAGAAGAATTTGGGAGAGACCAGGGTTCTTCATCAAAGACACGACCATAAGTAAGAGAATGTGGAATTCCCTTGGCATTCAATCATGATTCTCTGCAAGGAGAAGGAAAAGAGGTAAGCAAGCTCATGGAATTATTATATACTTGTATTAAGTTGATTCAGGATGAAAACATTGTACAAGAGAAAAAAACTTTAATCAGACAATACGAGACAGGAAAGATAGATCCCTTGTTGAATAGAGAAGTACACCAAGTCTCTAAATAGAGAAGGAAAAATAAGGAACTGCAACTGAATGCTCAAATTGGAGAGTATGATATAGACTATGTGGTCCTCGACTTAGGGTTAGAGTTCAATGTCATGACGAAGCAGACTTGGAAAATGATGTTGAAAACTAAGTTGATCTATTCCCCTATCAAGCTTAGGATGGCTAATCAACAAGTTGTAATCCCCTTTGGAAGATTGGAACATGTTTGTGTGGACATCGACGGAGTAAGGATGTTTGTAGATTTCGAGGTGATTGAGATAGTTGATGATAGTTGTCCTTACCCTATGCTATTACGAATTTATTGGGCTTTCAATAATTCCACTGTGATTGATTTAAAGACGAGAATAATTGTTATAGGATAAATCGATATATGCGGAGACTAACAGATCTCCCTAGATCCACCTAGATCTAGAACAAAACAGGATAGGACATGACTCTTTCCCTAAGTTACAATCACCGATTTTTCATTGAAGAAGGAATAAGTGACATACCTTTAGATATCGCTTCCTTATGTCTTTGTTGTCCCTGCTTCTCTTCATTAGCCTTGTGATATCAGATCTACAATGACACAAATCGACCAAGGTGAAAGCAACAATAATACATTCAATGAAGACCTAAACATGTGATCAAGGAGTCATGTAATAAAATAAGAGTGATTTTATGGGAAAGGGACATGCCACTGTATTTATATTAAATGAAAGTAGAAGATACAACCACATTGCCTTGATGTCGCAATATTTCTTTCGGGGGTCCTTCATTCCAACACACATAATTGCTCCACACTTGCATGAAGAAGATCCACTATGGCTTGATGGACAAATGGAGGCCTCAAGCATCAATTCAAACATGATTCCTCACATAATTCTGAATCCATTCTTTCATCAATTCTCTATTCAATCTTGCTTAACCTCTTCCTTGAGAAACCTTTCATTATATAGGAGAAGGAGAGATGGTTAAAGGGGTGAGGATGATCCCACTAAATCTGATAAGTTAGTAGGATGCCAAACATGCGAATTCCAACTCATTTTCTATAAGATCCTCATCTAGAACCTTCGTAACCTCTTCTTCCTTTTAAAATTTGAAGTAGGTTTGCACCCTGCTTATAGAGAAAACTGTGAACACCTCGCAATTCAAGTATAGAGTAGCCTATGAGAATCATGGTTTTCACACCCTACAATATATGCAGCCTGTGCACTCATCTTAAAAATATGTTTTGTAGAAGAAGACACCAATCACTTTTCTCAAGTAAAAGGTCCTTATGAGATCCTGAACACATAACTGTAGAGACATCACCAGAGTGACCAAAATAATGTGTAACATAATGCCCCCCAAAGTATGAGGTTGGAACTCGTAATAGTCAAAATACTTTGTAAAATACGTGTGTGTGTCAGAAACAAGGATCACACCTAATCGGAAACCTGCAAACTGTTGGATCATGTTGTCATTGATGCCAATGGTTTGATTGATTGATGTCATTGATTGATGTCAATTGATTGATTGATGTCAAAGGATTGATTCATTGATGATTGATGTAATATAATATGTATTGTCCTTGATGAGAATGCATAGATGAAGATGGATCAATGAGTTGCCATTGATACATGATGAAGATGGATCGATGTGGTTTCATTGGTATATGATGCAATGTTGAAAAAATGTATAGATGGATCATTATTGTCTTATCATGATTGATAAGGTGCACAAATGGATGAACTCCAAAGTGGTCCCCTTATGGTGAAAGCCCTCATGGGAAGACGCTTTGTGGATTGAGTTATCCTAGAAGAATGGTTGGAGGACCCATGCTCTCATTATTGTCTTATCATGATTGATAAGGTGCACAAACGGATGAACTCCAAAGTGGTCCTCTTATGGTGAAAGCCTTCATGGGAAGACGCTTTGCAGATTGATTTATCCTAGAAGAATGGTTGGAGGACCCATGCTTGTATGTGGAATAACGAGATGAAGATCAAGGAAATTGTTGGTGAAACTATCCTAGATGGATAGTGTTTGTCATTCCATTTCTGGTGGTATGTGGAATGTCACATAACTCCTCATGGTTTGAGATTTATGACCTTATGAAGATGAAGGACCCCCACATGAAGGCTTGAAGCCCCCAAGGTCAAAGAAGTCAAAGTGGCCTAAAACAAGAAATCATTATTTAAATGATAAAGTAAAGTGACAAAGTCAAGGTGGATTATTTAAATAATAAAGAGAAGTGACAAAATCAAAAAATGATAAAGTAAGGTGACAAAATCAAGAAGGAATATTTATGGAAAGTGGTTAACCCTAAAAATAAGGAAAATAGGTTATGTGACCTAGAAATGGGTTAATATTATTTAAACGATAAATTAAAGTGACAAATTCAAGGTGGATTATTTAAATAATCAAGAGAAGTGACAAAATCAAGAAATGATAAAGTAAGGTGACAAAATCAAAAAGGAATATTTAAATGATAAAGTATTGGAGAAGTTTCTATTTATGGAAAGTGGTTAACCCTAAAATAAGGAAAATAGGTTAAGTGACCTAGAAATGGGTTAAGTGACCTAAAAATGGTTTAAGTGACCTAGAGGATGAAAGTATAAATAAGATAGCAATGGTCTCTTGTATATCATCATTTTTGTGGATCAATGGAGAGCTTCTTGTGAGAATATCTTTTGGAGTATTGATGGAGAGCTTCTTGTGAGAGTTTCTTGAGCATTTTTGGTGTGGAACACTTGAGCATATTGAATATCTATAGGTGATTGAGGTAACCAAGGATATCTAAGCTGAAATTCTGAGGAAAGTGAAGAAAATAAGGCCAAAATGCAAGGAAGGATAAATTCTTTTGTTGGTGCTTTCTAAGCTTGTGGGTCATTGTATTTTGGGAGTTACACTTCGTGGAAAATAAGGTTTGTGACCAGTCCTGAAACTAGTCAAAAACAAGTGTTTCGGGTAAAAACGTCATAACTTCTTCATAACAGATCCAAATTTAGTGAGACCAATTGTGTTGGTTATATTAACATCTATAGTATGCTTTGGAATAGTTTCAGATCGATTCAACAAACAGTCTGTGCGGGGCACACTCCAGAAGGTTTCTCTCTAGAATAATCCAGAATTCAGCAAGGTATGTCATTTTTGCTATAACTCCTGTTCTGAGAGGTTACAAGTAGTGCCACCTGGAGGAATTGTATAAAACACACTGAAGAACATTGCGTATCAGTTTCAGATATTTATTCACTATAGGTACAAATTTATGATTATTGCAAGTTAGGGTTGTTGACTAATCCAAAACTAGTCATGGTTGAGACAAGTAGTTGATGAGTTGGCACATACATGAGGTGTATAGTTGATGATGTTGGTACATATTGATGAGTAATTGTTGATGAGTAGTTGAAACATGATTGGTATATACTTGGTACATGGGTGGATGCACTTGTTTATGGTACAGGTTGATTACAGGTTGTTTGGAATAGGTTGGTGCATGATTGATGCTCTTGTTTATGGTACAGATTGATATCTGTTGAGGATTGTTGCCTCATCTCAGTTGGTGCTGAGAATGTAAGTTGAGTATTGCATATAGAGATGGTGCTCTTGTAGAGTTGTAATTTATTTAGTTGTTGCTGAAAAACCCCTGAATTGAAGTCCATAATAAAAAGAAAAATTGTACATACATCTTGTGTTCCTTGTGTACCTTGTGGAGATGATTTGTTGATGATATATTGTTGATATATGTTGCTGATATGTATTCACATCTAACTGATTATTAATTATAGTAATGAGTAATGAGTAAATGTCGAATGCTAACTAATGAGTTTTGTGTAAGAGGGAAGTTTTGGGAAAAAGATCCCCACACTCATTCACCCCCCCCCCCACTCTAAGTGTGGTAGGTGTGTCCAACACAAACAATCAAGCATCTATAGAATATAATACTAGTTCTGAGGTAGGCATTCCCATCCTCAAACCACAAATGAATGAAATCACAAATGTAGGTCATGGCCACCAATCATACACCATGGATCCATGCCATCAAAATGCTACATAGCCACCAAGAATATACTATGGATCTATGTGTTAGAAGACTCAGATTAGGACATAGCCATGCGACATACAAAGTGGATCTATGTGTCAATACAAATCATAAATAATCCATTGCAACTTAGACTAAAAAATATGAGACCCAGGGTCTTCAATCCCGTCGTCTGAAAGTACGAATCTAACCATGTGATTACAGTTGTCGAAGTCGAACATGGTAGAAACCACTTGATTACCAGTCATTGATGAAAATTGTTAACAAGTGAGAGGGAAATCACCATTGATGTCAATGAATCCCAAGGTACCTAAGTACAATCTGAATGAATTTGAATAAATGAGTTGAAGTCAAACACTCGGCAGAATCTCTCGATCAGGGACCAATGATGTGAATCCATATTGAAAGCGAAGAGACCTACCATTAAGGCATGCATGTTCTAAGGTACTAAATGATTTCTAAGTCTTATTCCTGGATAATGATTTGGAGTCGACGGAAAAAGACTTGTCATAGGAGGGCCTTGATGTATCCCCCATCAATGACACGAAATAAGAAACAGATTTTAGGGTAAGTCAAAGTATGAATATGATTTGAAATGGACACAGGGAAGGATGACATGGTAAGAATTGACAACTGCAGATGGCCGACTCAATGGAGGGCTTGTTTGGACTTCTCTTTAACATATGAATGACACGACAATGGTCTTGGCAGCATTGACTCAAATATGACCCAAGATATGACCTTGTAGCAAGTCAGACGAGAGAAAAATGGATTTCCCAACCTGGATTCAAATGACGAATAGGGGCTGTCATGTTCAAGAGAGACGCTTACTACCACTAATACAAATACCAAAGCACATCCCTTTCCCAAAATTTCCCCCACCATTTCTGGCGAGTACCTCTTTATTTTTATGCAAGCTTGAGGAGGATAACATATTCTTGTTGATGTAAGCTCATCCCTCGGACGAGTCCCTCAGAGTATGTTTAGTGAACCCTAGGAAGGAGTGGCTCTGTCCCATAAAGGTCTTTCGATGTTTGTTTAACGACTCCAAAGATAGAGAACTCGGGGGATTTTCATATTTTGAGAGTCTAAAAAACACTTAAGAGAACTCTCCTAGTTCCTTTTTTGTAAATTAGTTCAACGAGACAGAAAAAGTGATAAACTATCACTCATCGAACGTTTTATTCAAATACTTTTACAAGCATGAAAATAACAATATCTCTTGGCAATATTTTCATTTTTATGGAGCATGAAAAGAGCTTAAAGGATACTCCCTTATTTTCGTTGTTTTCGTGTTACCATGAAGAGTACGAAAAGATGAAAAAAGTATATTCGGTTGTGTTCTCATGTATATTCGGTTATGTTCTCGGTGTATGAAGAGTATGAAGATTGAACTCGAGGTTTTCCTACAAAACCCTAAAAAGGTATTTTTACATGTGACGGATAAAAAGAAAAAATGCTTGTACACCGTCGTTCAGGCTTCTAGGTCATCTATCTGTGAAAAAACCATACTCACAAAGCCATTAGGGTAATAGGTTTTTAGGAAAAATAATAAAAATAATATAAAAAATCAATGAAAAATAGTAAAAAAGTGAATGAATATGGATGAAAAAACCTTTTTACCATTTCATTGTTACTTTGTCAAAAACTTTTCCAACACACCTCTTTTTCCCAAATTTCTTCGGTCGATTGTAGGAGGTACAAGAGGTCATTTAGAAAATGGTTTCGACCAATGAGGTAATCTCCTGGTTCTTCAACTTTTTCATGGATTACATTTTATTTTTATTGGCAAATTTTAGTGTTTGAGTCCATTTTGGGGCCGGTAGGTGCGCTCAGGCATTCTTTAAAGAAAAGGGTAGTTTCCGGTAGCAAAAAGTGCCCCAAGGAAAAATAAAAGCGGTCTTGTGTTGGTTGGCAGGTATGATATTGATTTGATTATATCCAGAGAAACCATCCATCAAAGAGAAGATTTCACTCCCGACACAATCATCGACGATCTAGTCAATGAAGGGGGTGGGGAAGTTGTCTTTAGGACAAGCTTTGTTAATATCCCTATAATAAATGCACACGCGGATCGTACCTTGTTTCTTGTTAACTGGAACAAGATTGGAAACCCATTCAGTTAGAGCCATAGGGTAAATAAAGCCAACTTTAAGAAGTTTCTCAACTTCAAGCTTGATAGCAACGTCTTTACGCAGGTGGACTGGATGAAGTCATTGCCGGACGGGTTTAGCACCCAGGTATGTCTTAATCTCATGTATAACAATGTCAGGGTCAATACCCAACATTTACTCATAGCTCCATGTGAAGACGTCACAAAATTCTTGAAAAAGAGACTTGTAGGTGACAACTTCGTCGTTGGAACACGAAGCTCCGATATGCACATTTTCGACAACTCCAGGTTTAATGGATATGTCGAGGGGGGTGGTGGGTGAGATATTACTTAAGTTCCCTTCATAGAACATATCGTGTGTAGACTCGGGAATGGTAGAAATGATGACAACGGTCGACGGTGTCGAAATCCATTGGTAACTCTCAATGGTGTGTTGTTCCAGGAAGAGAATGGAACGATGATGTCCATCATCCCAAGGGGTATCTTCCATGGAAATAATAAACATAATCATCTTTTCTATAGGAAAAATGACACAGAATGGATCTAGAGATAAATCACCAAGAGAGGGGGTAGAAGGGGTTGTTGATTGAATGGCTTGATAAGCGGATTCGACCGAACTCAAAGGCATTTGGTCACCATAGCGAAGATGATCACCAGGGTTGGGTACTATCCACGGGTCATAAGATGTAGGGGTTTCTCGAACAGAGGTGGAAATCATGTTTATCGAGGTGAAAAACGGATGTGGAACATCGAGTGGTGGAATGGGGAAAGTACCCATTGGAGTGGAATATTTTATAAGATCCACACCGACATTCTCATATCCATGGGGTGTTTTTGCAATGAAAAGTGCGTTGTTGGTACATGTATCAGATTTAAAGAAGGCCAATTGGTCCACCGTAATTACTTTTCCTTGATGTGGGAAACGTACAATATGGAAAAGAGTGGACACAACTGCATGCATGGAATAGATCCAGCTACGACCAAGTAAAAGGTTGTAATCGAGAGGAGCGTCAAAGACCTCAACTTCAACATTGACTGTTTTGCCTTCTAACATAATAGGCAACGAAGGGAGGACACCGTAAGGCTTAAATCCAGAGCCATTAAAGGATTTGAGTGTGTTGTGTGATTCGGTTAAGGGAGGAGAACCAATGGCTTTCCATCAAGTAATATACATGACACACATCGAGGGACCCTCATCAATAATTGTTCTACAAATGTTCTTGTTGGAGACAATAACTTGTATTTGAAATGCGAGTTGAGGGGGTAACCTTGGACTGTGATCTTCCAAGTCAAAAATTATCAAATTTGTATCTGTAGGGTTGATTCCACCAATAGATTTCAACAGTGCCTTCCCTTGTCTAGGACAACTCTGAAGGACTTTGAGGGCTGACATCACGGATGGTGCTTGGGCCAGATCTTCTACAATACTATAGTTCTGGGCAGTATGCTCATGAGTATTGAAAGCAGACTTTCGAACAACACCCTTTGGGGGAGGGCGAAGAAATGTATCTAGTCTCGGTCATTCGAGATGAAGAGGATCATTGGTAGGTGGAGCCGAGGAAGATGGTTGGACCAACGAAGGAGGTACTTCATCAGCCTTCTCTTTGGAGGAAGAATAATCTTTGGCTCGAGTGGTAAGTGTGACGTCATTCTTCTTTGAATCACCTATACACATTAAGACATAGGATGTAGTGGAGGGGGAAGGTTGGTCATGAATGACCAATTGTGCCTGCTGTTGAGAAGGGAAGGGTTGTGACAACACGGTCGGGGTAGGCAGTTTCAGGGTCCCTTGAAGGAACTTAGTAACCTCAGCTCGTCTTGGACAATCCTTAGTGTAGTGATCATCACTACAGATAAGACAAGGGTATCGGGGTTTGCGCTTAGCTTTATCATCAACAGGTTGTGTTTCAGTCTTCTCAGATTGCAGATTATTTTTATCCTCCTTATTCTTACCCTTTTCATTTTTGGATTTATTCTTTCCGGCAGGGGTAGATTGAACAGAGTTCACCTCAGAAGTCTTATCGGGGGAGGAGTAGGAGACAAAGCATGTTGAACATTAGAAGAAACGGACTTAGGGTTAGCAGTAGAGGCTTGTTCGGAGTGGGGTTGGGCATGGAAAGTTCCAATCACACCATCAGCTACATGAGAAGCAATTGGAGTAGTTGAAGTAACGGTAGTAGAAGGATGAGGTGCATCAAGGAGTAAATCGTAAAGAGTACCTGCTTGTGAGTAAATGAGGTCAAGGTATTGAGCATGATTGATCACCTGTTCTTTTATGACAACTCCACCCATGGTGATGTCACGAGCGATTTCATTCACGAATGATTTCATGAACCACTCTGTCGGTAACTGATCGGGAAGTTCGAGTTTGATGAGACGTCATCTCCATCGCCACACATGAATGTGATCAGAGATATGAGTGGCTTTGGTTTGTTTGAAAGAACTCAAAATTTTCGTTCCCATTTCGTAACAGATCGGTAACTGGTAGTGGGTGAAGAAAGCCATGGCGAGGGTGTTAAAGTTAGTGAAGAAGCCTCGTGGTAATTCTATATACCACTTCGCGGCAGAACCTATGAGAGTTCACTGAAAAAGATGTAATAAAATAGATTCATCCATCAAAGAGTTGGATGAACACCAAAGATGGAAAGTCATTACATGATTGTTCGAGTCCTCTCCCGATTTACCATCGAACTTAGGAATGTTGGATGGTAGTTTGGCTAGTATTACGGGCCATTGAGGAGAGTGGCTGATAGGATCATTTAAAATTGTAGACATATTAGGGAGGTCCAGGGGGGCTAAGAAGGGTAATTGTCTATTCATGTGGGGGTACTGGTGACTTTGGGGAGGAAGTCCCATAGGTATACTAGTAGGACCGTAAGTAGTTTACATATAATGCGAAGAGTCGGGCAGATTCGGTTGTTGGTGTGAAGGCATGTAATTTATAGGGTTGTATTGGTTAGGTTTGTTCCCTTGAATAGGGACGTTGGGTTGAGCATTCGAGCCCCAAATGGGATTGGACAGACCTAGATATGGTTGGCCTATACTAGGGGGCATGAAAGAGCTAGCTTGAGGCTGTTGGCCCCCAGTCGATTGAGGAATATTTTGGATAAGATGGTTCCAATACTAGGCCAAGGCTACAGGTATGTTCTGTCCATAGGGTGGGGTAGGTGGGGATTTCCCTCCAATCAGGGGTTGGGTCCCAATTGGGATTTGAATTCCAAAAGGGTATTGTGTTTGGCCTCCAGGGTTAAATTGTCCACCAACAGGAATATGGTAATTAGGTGTGAAAGACTGGGTGGTGCCACTAGGGTCGGTTCCTCCGATAGGGGATGAAAGAGACCCTCTGGAAGGGGGCCAAGGAAGTGTCGGAATAAAACCAGGAACAAGATGGTGCCCAGAAGGAGTGGAAATACCAAGAGCCCCAGATGGGATTTGTGTAGGAATGGGAATAGAAGAATTCAACGCATGATATCCAGGGGGAAGTGTTGGGGTGATTCTGGGCGAAAGTGGCGTGCCAACGGGGGCTTGGCTAGCCACCGTATTCCTAGTGGGAATAGTCATAGTATTTGGGACCATTGTATAATGGGCCATTTGAAGGGGGATAGTCAATATATGGTTGGCTAGCTGAGCATCTCAACCAGGAAAATAATAGGCAGTAGTAAAAGGTATCACATCTGGATCATATGTTTTGGGTGGCTCAGGTGTGACAGTGATATCAATGCCTACTCCTGAGCCAAAGAGATCCAATCTAAAAATTCCAGTAGTCCAAAAAGGATCCTGACCTTCAGGGCCTATGAAAGGTCTAGTTAGTAATCTAGAAGACTCAACAAGAATTTCACCGGATGAATTCACTCGAACAATACATCTCATAGAGTAGGGAAGAAGTCATGATCCCTCTAGAGAATCTGTAATTCAAAATTGTTCTAAAGAGTCAGTTCTTTCCACTTGTGGAGTGGCAATGTCTTGGACTTCACTCTGTTGAGGAGAGCCCTCCGGTGAGTTGGTAGGCAAGAGTTGAGAACCTTCCAGATATTTTTGGGGTAGTCCTTGCATTCTCCACGAATGATGTGGAGGGTCAATGGTGATCAATCTAAAATCTTACACAAGAAACTCAACCGCCAAATTATGGAAACAAACAGCACATGCTAGTAAAATCTAGGAATCAAAACCAAGCAAACAAGACCTTCCTATGCTGAAGTCACT
The DNA here is from genome assembly GCA_032191745.1 of Picea mariana. Taxonomy (NCBI): domain Eukaryota; kingdom Viridiplantae; phylum Streptophyta; class Pinopsida; order Pinales; family Pinaceae; genus Picea; species Picea mariana. The sequence goes on from JASDQU010503075.1 coordinate 67,002, forward strand.
AGTTGGTGATGAAATCCAACGTCGTGATGTCGAGACAAGAAGGGGCTAGGCTAGGGTGGAAAAATTACGTTGACAACCTACTTAATAGACTTACACCCTTGTGGAAGCTCCCACACATAATCATGGGTATACCCTCCAAGGAGCTCGAGTGATTCTGGAAAACGTCGATTCCAGGTACTGTGAAGACTTACCCCTCCACAGTCACCTCGTGTAAGAATCTAAGAAGATAGGCTACTAAAGTTACCACAAACAACAATGATGTCTGGGGAAACAGTCGACAGTCTGATCCACACTCAAGGGTAGGGTATCTAGCCCGAAATCAACTTGAGAGGATTCCACTCATCATTGTGGGTGTACCTTCAAGAAACCCCCATAATACGTGCAATGTCTACACTTATATCAACAAAGCAGGGTGAATAACTCTGTCAATCTCAATGTGACCTCAGGTTTGACCCTTGTGTGAGAAGGGCTTCCCAGGACAAAATGTTGCAAATGGAATTTGACATCCCTATTACAAGATACTATTGTTTGTTTTTCTCTTTGGAGAGTGTGTCTCACTACCTATTCCAAAGCTCTAGCCTAAATAATGTTGGTGTAAAAGAGACCTAGAAAATGTTACTAGTTGAATTTTAAAATTTCGCAATATTATTAAAGGCTTTTGTTACTCAAGAGGGAGACGGGAATGAAACCAATGTTGTGTAATACTTTGACCCAATAATGCGTAAATAGAAATGAATGATACAAACTTCTGTTCGATGAATTCTATCTACAACAAGGAAAAATGAGTTTTCTGGAACAATGAAAACTACGATGTACAAGTCTCTTTTTAAATGTAGTACCAAACAATCATTGACAATGTAATATCACTATGCCTTCTCTTTCAATATTTTAATGACTATATTTTTTGAATAAATGATTGCTTAAAAGAAAAAGACTTTAATTTATTTTTTTAATTTATTTTAGAAACCAAAAAATAGGGATGGAACTAAGAAAAGGTAAGCAACCAATGAAAATAAAATACTCAACAAACACCCAAACCAATCTTTCAATGGAGATAAAAAAATAAAAAATTGACAATAAAAAGTCTCTTCAAATGCACATGGACAAAGAACTTTCCAAGCAGCAAGCAATCTAAAAGAATAGTTAATCTCAACTTTTAATCCAATCAAAGACTTTTGACCAAACAAGCACTCAGATCTCAGAATCAGAGATTATACCCTTGTTGATAAAAGGTCAAGAAGTAAAAACTGGGAAAAAATATTAAGAAGATTTTTCGATCTCTGAAAACCAATCAACCGCAAGATTTGAAGTCAAGAAACAGTCAAACAATGGCAAAAGAAGTTCTTCCTAGGTAAACAAACAAATCTGGGCATCAAAAAGTCAAGAATACCTAATCCAAAACTTTTACAAATGAGTTTGCAGCCTAGTAGTGGGGTACAGTGTGAAAATTAGGAATTTTCACAGTCTAGACACTAGCAGGGTGCGAGAAGGTCGCACTGGACTGAACAGTAGGGTGAGAAAATTAATGGTTCTCGCATGCTATAGAGAGGTACAGTGTGAGACCATTTGTAATCAAAGAAAATATGGAAAAAGGACAAAATTTTTGAGTTAACTTCTAGGTCTAGAGAGTTTATATGGATCTCCCACAGACTCAGAGATTGGTTGGAAATGAAAAAGATTAGGCTAAGAACAAATGGCCAACAAAAATCCACAAAATGAGTCGTATCCCTAGTGGAGTTGCCAATTTTGTTATAGGATAAATCGGTATATGTGGACACTAATAGATATCCCTAGATCCACCTAGATTTAGAACAAAAAAGGATAGGACATGACGCTTTCCCTAAGTTACAATCATTGGATTTGTCATTAAAGAAGGAATATGTGACATACCTTTAGATATCACTTCATTATGTCTTTGTTGTCCCTGTTTCTCTTCAGTAGCCTTGTGATATCAAATCTACAACGACACAAATCAACCAAGGTGAAAGAAACAATAATACATTCAATGAAGTCCTAAACATGTGATCAAGGAGTCATGTAATAAAATAAGAGTTATTTTATGGGAAAGGGACATGCCTTTGTATTTATATTAAATGAAAGTAGAAGATACAACCAGATTGCCTTGATGTCGCAATATTCCTTTCAGTGGTCCTTTGTTCCAACACACACACTTGCTCCACACTTGCATGAAGAAGATCCACTTTGGCTTGATGGACAAATGGAGGCCTCAAGCATCAATTCAAACAGGATTCCTCACACAATTCTGAATCTATTCTTTCATCAATTCTCTATTCAATCTTGCTTAACCTCTTCCATGAGAAACCTTTCATTATATAGTAGAGGGAGATATGGTTAAAGGGATGAGGATGATCCCACTAAATCTGAGAAGTCAATAGGATGCCAACCATGCGAATGCCAACTCATTTTCTAGAAGATCCTCTTCTAGAACCTTTGTAACCTCTTCTTCTTTTTAATCTTTGAAGTGGGTTCGCACCTTACTTATAGAGAAAACTGCGAACACCTCGCAATCCAAGTATAGAGTAGCCTGCGAGAATCAGGTTTTTCTCACCCTACAATATATGCAACTTGCAAACTCATCTTAAAAATATGTTTTGTAGAAGAAGACAACAGTCACTTTGCTCAGGTAAAAGGTCCTTATGAGAGCCTGAACACATAACTGTAGAGACATCACCAGAGTGACCAAAATAATGTGTAACAATAATGATGTTTGAAGGATATGGCCTTAGGTTCATTGCACCTTTGGATTCCGATGAAGGTCAGAGATACATAGAACCCATCAAAGAAGAAGAATACACATATGAACTAGAAAAAACATACAAATTAATGGTCAGACAACATGATTACATTAATCCTACAACAGATGGGAACCTAAGCTGGAGAAGTGGCAACGCATGTTCATCAGATTCAGAAGAAGCACTGGAGAACTGACAAAACAAAATGTATGAATTATCTACAAGGAGATGTGCTATATTAACCAGAGAAGTTCGCTAGATCGGCACAACAGTAAGTAACTTGCCCACCTTTGATGGTGTAAATCATTTAGAAGAATTATTGTTGGTCTTTGAAGAAATTGTACCAACACAACAAAGATTGTTGGCAATGGATGAGGCCTTGAAAGAAACTCCAGCAAGATGGTGGGGGACACACAAAAACAACATTACAGACTAGGTACAATGTCACACTTTGATGACAATGCAGTTTTCAGAGCAAGTAGAAGGCTATGAAATTAGGTACATAGGTCGAAGTTGTCCAAAGGACCATGTGAGAAGTTGTGAGGAAGCCTAGAGTAGTAGTCCTCAAGAGCAGTGGGTGCACAAATTCATCAACACACTGGACACAACCCCTATCAATTGGTATCTTCAAGCATAACTGCACCTCATCATTATAGATTGGGAAGGTATGACTCAGAAATTTGTAACTACCTTTTTGTTTGAAAGACAATATCCTACAATGGATCAAGTGTTACAGATTGTAAGACAAAAAGTATTTGAGGAGGCACCTAGCCTCCCTTTGGAACAAGAAGAGAACGAATGGGCTGTGCCTCTCCAGAAAATGAAAGGTTGTTACAATATCAATGCTGACGAAGATGATGATCCTAGGAAGGTGAACATCGATGAAACAGAAGGCTAGAGAGACATAGAAGGACCAGGAGTTGAGCTACCTTTCATTGGACAACCAATTAAAATAAAAAAAATCAATATTGGAACAGAGAAAACACTGAATCTTGCAAATGTTGGAGATTATTGGGACCCTGCCACTATTGAAAAGATCACAGAGTTACTACATGAATATTAGGACTTGTTTCCAACAAAGTTCACTGATATGAAGGGCATTAAAGGGCCCATGGGCCAGATGCAAGGCCAGTCAAACAGAGACCCTACAGATTGAACCCTAAATATAAGGAGAAATTGAATATTGAACTCGACATAATGTTGGAAGAAGGAATCATAGAACCTATTGAAGAGTCAGAATGGATTACCCCTATGGTGATGCAGGATAAGAAGACCAGAGAGATTAGGATCTTTGTAGATCTTGGGAAGCTGAATGATGCATGTTTTCATGGCCCATTACCTACACCATTTACAGAGGAAGTGTTAGACAATGTAGGAGGATAGGAGGTATATTCTTTTACAAATGGATTTTCAGGATAGCATCAAATCCAAATTTCCAAGGAAGATCGTCATAAGACCACATTCACAATAGAATGGGGATCCTACCAGTATACATTGATGTCGTTTGGATTGAAGAATTCACCAGCAATCGTTTCGAGGGTGGTGGTTGAAGCATTCAAGGAGTTGTTACATAAATTTTTGGAAGCATATTTTGATGATTGGACTGTTTTTAGCTTATTACAAAATCATATTGAATGTTTCAGACTAATGTTGGATAAGTGAAGGCAGTGTCATATTGTCTTGAACCTGAAGAAGTGAATATTATTTTCACCCTTTGGAGTGTTGTTAGTCATATTGTGTGTAAGCAGGACTGCTGGTGGACCCATCTAATATTGCCATTATATTTGATCTGCCCCCTCCTACTTCATTCAAACAACTACACACTATGCTGGGACATACTGGATACTATAGGAAGTTCATTAAAGGATATCCATAGATCAAAGCACCCATGGAGAATATTTTTAAGAAATTTTATTAGTTTCATTGGACAGAAGAATGTCAGCAGAGCTTCGACACACTGAAACAGAAAATGGTTATTGTGCCTATCCTGGTTTTCCCAGATTGGAGCAAGGAGTTTCAAGTGCATGTCGATGCATCTTCTATTGCATTAGGATATGTGTTAGCACAAACAAGAGTTGGAGACATTGACCACCCATTAGCCTTTGCTAGCAAGAAGTTATCAACAACTTATATTAATTACACCACCATTGAGAGAGAAGGGTTAGCCATGGTGTATGCACTGCAGAAGTTTCACCACTACTTGTTGGGAGGACACTTTAAAATGTTTACTGATCACTCCACGCTGAAATACCTAGTCAACAATCCAGTGTTGGGGGGGATAATATGCAGATGGCTTCTGCTATTTTAGGAATATGATTTTGAGATCGTGGTTAATCCAGGGAGAATGAACAAAGGACTTGACCACTTTTTAAGGTTGGAACATGGAGAGGAACCTACTAGTCTGGAGGATACACTATTGGATGCATAGTTGTTGGCCATTAAAAATATTGATGATCACTTCATTGAGATAGTCCAGTTCTTGTCAATAGGAATGGAACCTAGTGAATATACAATCACCCAGAAGTAACAACTGGTAGTGCGCGTTGCAAAATTTTCACTTATAGCCGAACAACTATATAAAATGGGACCTGATGAGATCCCGAGAAGATGTGTTATGGAAGAAGAACGACTACTGATTTTAGAAGAATCTCATGAAGGCATCGCAGGAGGACACTATGCAGGAAAATAAACAATGCAGAAGGTTCTTAGAGTTGGCGTCTGGTGGCCTACTTTACACATAGATGATAAGGACTACTACAAAGCCTGCGATGTATGCCAAAGAGTTGGGAAACCATCTAGAAGATATGAAATTCCTTTAGCACCATATTTTACCTTAAAATCATTTGAGAAAAGGGTTATTTATTTAGTGGGACCTATAAAACCACCAGGAAAGTGCATAGGAGAAAGGTACATAATCATTGCAATAGAGTACTTGACCAGATGGGCTGAAGCAAGAGAAGTTAAGGACTGTAGTGAAACTACAGTTGTGTGCTTCATATTTGATGACATCATAACCAGGTTTGGATGCCTGAAGATCCTTATGAGTGATAAAGGAACACATTTCATCAATAAGACCATTGAAACCTTGACTGAGGAATTTGCAGTCCATCATCAGAAGAGCACACTCTACCATCCATAAGAGAATGGGAAAGTTGAAGAATTCAATAAGATCTTGGAGACAACGTTGATGAATATCTATAGTGTGAATAGGGATGACTGGGATTTAAGAGTACCAGTAGTACTATGGGCCTATATAACCACTGGCAAGAAGCTAACAATGCATACCCCCTTTAAGTTGGTTTATGGTCTCGAAGTAGTTGTCCCAATGGAATATTTGGTCCCAAGATTAAGAATCGTAGCCTTTACAGATATGGATGACACTGGCACTGTTCAAGAGAGGATCGTGCAGTTGGTAGAACTAGAAGAAGACATATTTATTGTAGGATTCCATCAGTAGGTAAAGAAGGGAAGAGAAAAGGCCTACCATGACATGAATATTAAGAAGAAAGCCTTCAAATAAGGATATTTGGTATTGGTATATGATAGAAAACTCATGAAGCATCCAGGGAAGTTCATAACACATTGGATGGGGCCATATATGAGGTTGTCTATTGTTAATGTTTTATGCTGATATTATAGTTCTTTGCATTTCATAAAGATAAGAGCATAACAACCACAAGATCACTAAGAAATACACATCCACAAGTACACAACATTTATCCTGGGAAACCCTCTAGGGGAAGAAAACCCAGCAAAAACTTCCTTATCATAAATAGCTTATC
>JASDQU010503075.1:73636-87130 GCA_032191745.1 Picea mariana
ACAATTACCAACTTAGTTAATCCTCAATGGGGATTAACCTAACAATAAAAATAATAATAATGACATGATTAATCCACAATGGGGATTTAATCAAATAACAAAATAATAAGAATGCTCTTCGCAGTTACATTATTTCAACATCTATATCATGGAAGGAGGAGTTGCATAGTTGAATAACTTGAATGGAGAATGGAAGGAAGGTTTGGTGAATGGGAGCTGGTTGAAACTGTACCATGACAACCAACTTCCTCACAGCCATCAGTAAGAGAAAAGAGGAAGGGTCCAAGTGCTATGTGTAGCTGCAAATGGGTACTAGACACATAAAAGATAGTCTACACATAGTGGGGGACTAGAGCGAAGAAACCACATGCTAATCCACGCAGCTTGAAGTCGAAGAAAAACATAAGTTTCAGATCTAAATCACCTCGGGATGAGTCATAGGTGAGTGTTGGGGGCTTGTTGGCCCTTGGGTATGGAAGTAAGTGAATATTAAGGAAGAAAAGACAGAATGTGAACTGCGCAGAAGACACAGTGACTGATAGTGGGTCAAAGTGAGTAGAAGAGAAGAAAATATGGAGAGAAGTAAGAGAAATCAATTCGTTGGATGAGGATATTGAGGATAACAAATTAGAAAGTAAGACTGATTGTGGACAAATCAACAAGCAAAAAAAGCCATCGTTGGATGCTTTGGAGCACCGTGCGAGAAGGAAGGAAAGACAGGTTGGTGAAGCCCTGTAAACACATGTCAACTTGAACTAGGGTTTTAGACACCTAGGGTTTTGGTATCAAGGGTTTTGACACTTAGGTTTCAGCCTAAGGTTGTCGATGAGTCATTGTAATGTATAAATAAGAACCTAGATGAGGGAAGAGGGTTCGGTGAAGAGTCCCAAGTCTGTTATTGTTACGAGTGATTATTGTAGTGAGAGAGAGAGAGAGACATTGAGCAGTGAGGGAAGTCTGTGTTGTAATATCTTTAGCTGGGTGAGAAGATCAAACCTGTAGCTGGGTGCCTAGGGAGGGAAGACAGAGAGAAGAGAGAAAGAGAGAAGATCTGCTAGCTAAGAGCACAGATAAGAACTATATGCTTTCATATAATATATTATAAAGCAAAGTTATGTGGATGTAGCCCTGGGGAGAGGGTGAACCACATATATCTTGGTGTTGTGTGTGATTGATGTGGTGTTCTCTTGTTCTTGATATACTGTTATTCCCTTACAGTTTTAGATATGACAAATAAATATGTGAGGTAGGGATAAGTTGATAACTGACATCTAGATGTTGTGTTGTTCTTGTATTGGATCCACTTTGTATTCCCTTTGGTTGTAGACATCTATGTCCTACAACCCCCCATAGCTACTTTGGGTGAGACTGCATCTACCTCGCAGGTGTTGCTGAAAGGGACAGTAGTTAGGGCTTGTTGGTGTGCTCTTGTAGCTGAACCCTTGGTCTTCCCCTGTGCCAACAGATACCAAGATAAGAACTATCTTATCATCGGTGACACTTTGTATCGTCGAGGAATAGAAAATATATTTCATCATTTTTTGACTCATGAAGAAGTTGATTATGTTCTAAACGACTACCATAGTGGGGCTTGTGGTGGTCATCTATCGGAGCTTGCGACAACCCAGAAAATTTTGGGAGCCAATTATTTTTGGGCATCTATCTTTAAAGATTGCATCGAAGTAGTTAAGAAGTGTCACTCCTAGCATGTGTTCACACAGAAAATGTGCTCACGTCCATCCCCTCTCCATCTAGTCATTACCATCGATCCTATCACCAAGTGGGGGGTGGATTTTGTGGATTGCAACCCAACTTCGGCTGGGGGGCATCAACACATTATCATGGTCGTAGAATACTTTATTAAGTGGGTTGAGGCTATTCCTACAGTTAAATATAATGGTAATACTGTTTCCTTCTTCATATTCAATCAAATTGTAGACAAGTTCAGAATCCCGAGTGAGATTGTCACTGATCATGGTAGTCACTTTCAAAATGAAATGATGAAAGAAATAGAATAAAAAATGGGGTATAAGAATGGTCATTCTTCCTCTTTCTACCCCCCGGAAAATGGACAAGTAGAGGTTGTGAAGAATTCTCTCAAGACCATTTTGCAGAAAACTGTCAGCCAGATAAAATATGACTAGCATATCATGATTTATCCAACACTTTGGGCATATCGAACCTCAGTCAAGGCTTCCATTGGTTTTTCTCCTTTCTAGTTAGTACACGATGTGGAGTCGATATTACCTATTGAATGAAAAATCACTTCTCTCATATTGGCAGTTGTGCTCCTACCTGACACTTTCAATTTTGAACAACACCTCGTACAACTAAGAGTCTAGATGAGAAACATCAAGATGCCTCTACGGCAATAGAAGTGAATAAAATATGTGTCAATGTACAATATGATAAGTCTGTCTATCCTCAGTAGTACACTGAGGGTGACTTGGTCCTTCTATATGACCAAGCCAAAGAACCATTGGGGGAAGGAAAGTTCAAACCCATGTGGCACGGTCCCTATATTGTGCGATGGGTCTTAGAAAAAGGAGACTGTGAATTAGAGTATTATGAAGGGAACATGTTGCTGAGCCCAGGAATGGGCTCTATTTGAAAATATATTACGCTTGAGCCCTAAGATTGGGTGTAACTCTTTGTATAGTAATGTATTTTAGTGTATATAAGGTAAATTCATGAATATGGGTAACACTTTTGTGAGAATCGGGTCTCTAAAATTCCTAGCTGCATTTTTTCAGCCGAAAAAATGTTGCTAGGAATGTATTCGGCCGAAACATTTTTCGGTCAAAAATTTGCACGTCAAATTGAACGGCGCCCTCAAAATTTGTGTACAATATTTTTCAGATGAATGTTTTTCCCATGGTAAGCATATTTCGGCCAACATACTTTTTGACCAAAAAAATTATTTTTAACGGATTCTGTTAAAAACTATGTTTCGGCCAAAAACCTAAAAATGTGATTGTTTGAAGGAAACTGCAAATTATTTCCATCTTACTTGATCTTTGGAGGTATCGTGTTGAAATTAGTAGGACAAATGAGAGGGGGGGTGAATCATTTGTTACTATGCTTAAACAATTTATGACTATTCAAACAATTTTTAATCTCTTCCAAGTGACCATCAATATTATACAAGATATGAACAACATAAATAATGAACATCGGTCACACATAAGATATGCACAGAGACATATTTTCATGAGAAAACCCATAAAGGGAGAAAACCTCTTCTTCATCGAATGATAGACAACCTTTTAAGTTCTGTACATCATCTATCTTTGAGCACCAACTCAATGTGAGGCTACTACCTCTGTTTTACAAGCTTCAACTTGTTGAGAGCACCAACCCTCTGATTTATCTAGCACCAACTAGAAGAAAGCACCAAATCCATGATTTCTCTAGCACCCACTAGAAGGAAGCACCAATTCCCTAAGTGTTCCAACACCAATTGGATGGAAGTACCTACTTCCACTTATACAAGAACCAACTTGCATACAGAAAACTTTGTGTTTTCCCAAGCACCACCCTGCCACCTTGTTTTCTAGCCACAACTAGATGAAAGCTTCAAATTCCAGTATTCAAGAACCAACTTGAATAATAGATGAATACAGGCCTCCCTAGCACCTCCCTACCTCCCTGATTATAAACAAATGATTGAATAACCAACAATACATATATATCAATTCTTACCACTTCTTCTTTGTTCTTCAATTCTTCTCTGCTTCACTATTCTTCTGCTTTGTTCATACTTGGTTTGAATTGATGTCTCTTTCTATATGTTCTTTTTATGTTCCTCTAGATCTCTTTGGTATGTGTTCATTCTGCTCTCTTCACCTTTTTGTTCTGTTCAGCTTCTGTTTCTCCTCTCCGATTTTGATCTCACACTGTGCATACTATGATTTTCCTTTCTCCTAGTTCAACTCATTTTTTAGTGAGAACAACCAACCTCACACAGTCATGAAATTTCCCTTTTATGCTCTCCACAAAATCAGTTACTCCTAGAACCTCCAAAGAAATGCATCAGCAAGTGAATCGCCAAACGTCTAAGAACTTTGATTCAGTTTTGCTAACTGAATTGTAACTGAACAAATAACCGTGAAGTGAAACAGTAGCCCTTCGATCAAATTCCCAATTAACCAACACCATTAGATTACACCCGCAGGGACTCGTGCTTATCCTATATGCCCACTGGCTATGACTGAACGCTAAACATAAAGTGATTTTGTGATTTCGTGTTTCAGAAATCTTGTGATGAGACATCTCGACTCTCCCATGTTGCAATCTCTGAAATGGATCTTAGCTAGGTTAACTCCTTCCTCTCATATGACCACCAGTTGTGACTAAATTCTTATCCATAAGGAACTTCATGACTTGCGACTTCGGGGATCTTGGTACGAGGTGTCTCAACTCTCCCAAGTCGTGATATCTGAAAAACTCCATATCTTATCAACGGTTCATATCTCTCCCTTTGATGTATGGTTGTGATCATGTCACGATTTCGCATTTCATGATTTCCTGCTCTGAGTTACCTCATAACTCCCAACTTGAGAAACTCGAAAATGGAGCTTAGCAGCATGCTAGCTCCTCCCTTCATCCTTCGATTATGTGACCTTCACTATTACCACAGGCCAAACATTCAAGCACTTCTCTTGTCATATCAACAGTCCAGAAATTTGGTGATCAGACGGTCTAGATCATTTCGCAATTTCGCATATTGCGAGTTCCTGTGTCATATCCCATTGACTTCTCCAATGTGCAAGTCAGTGAAATTCCAATCGCTCGCCATGTGTCCTCTGGTTCCAATAGCTAGGATTGTTTTGTGACCTCACATATCGTGAGTTCTCACACCATGCTCCTTTTACTTCTTCATTCTTCGAGTCAGCGAAACGATGACCCTTCACCACGTGCCCTCCTTGACCACGGACGGTCCAGATGATTTCAAAATAATCAATGATTGTGATCTTTTCAGAACAATCAACGGTTGTTATCTTTTCACAAGTTCCAAAAACTTAGCCTTATCCTCTTTGCATTTATATAGGATCCGAAGGTTGATGGTTTTCGACACTTAGATCCAACATCTAAGATTTGTCTCCTCTTTTGCGCGCTCTTCCTTTCAGAATTCAAATCTGACGACCATTGGGAATTCGGGATGAGTGATCCAACGATCACTGTTTCTCCTCCTCCTGATCTTACACTTTTGTTCTTTCCATGCCATCATCGTTACTCTGGTAATCTTGCTATCATTGGCAAACAAGTATACTCTTGTCGTGTTGATATTTCCATCAATGAAAAACAAGCATACTTTGCCTTCTGTCTGTAAATATGCCAACAATATCCCCCTTTGGCATTGATGTAAACCTTGGAAGAACTGCACTATTCTGCCTAGACATCCAACCATACCACTGTAGCTCTCTCTCACCACACTTTCATGTAGCTTTGTTACCACACTTTTTCTCCCCCTTTGACATCAATGTCAAAGAAGAACCATGCTCCCCCTGATCTGTTGCAGTACATATCGAAGGTATCAGATATGAGACAAGCACATACTCCCCCTGAAAAGGTGAACATATTAGACAAAAGAAGATATAACCCCCAACTTATGACGAAGATATCCAAAAGGTGTCGTGGCTAACGGTTTAGTAAATATGTCAGCTATATGTTCTGTAGAAGGAATATAATTCAACTGAACAAATTTGTTTGTAGCCTACTCTCTGAGAAAATGATATTTGATTGGTATGTTCTTAGTCTTGGAATGAAGAACAAGATTCTTGGAGACCCTAATATCATTGGTGTTATCACAGTGAATTGGAATTGGATCAGTATAAGTTACCTTCAAATCTACAAGAGTTTGGATCATCCATAAAACCTGAGTGCAACAAGTAGCAACAAAAATGTACTCTGCCTCTATAGTTGATAACGAAATGGATCCTTTCTTTTTACTAAGCCATGCTACTAACGAGTCACCTAGGATGAATGCACCTCCACTAGTGCTCTTTCTCTCATCCACACAATTTGCCCAATCAACATTTGAATATGCAGTTAATTGAAGATTCTGATTTCTAGGATACCATAGGCCATAAGTCATTATGCCCTTAAAGTATTTGAATATCCTCTTGACAACTGCTAAATGACTTTGTTTAGGAGCAGATTGATAACGACCTACCATTCCAACAACTTGCATTATATCGGGACAGGATGTTGTGATGTACAGAAGACTACCTATCATTGATTGATATGTCCTTTGATGAACATCAGGTGAAATATCATCCTTACTAAGCTTACAACCAACCACCATAGGTGTACTAACAGGAGAAGAATCTTCCATTTGAAACTTCTTCAACATTTCTTTCAAATATTTTTCTTGAGAGATAAAAATTCCTGCAGAACTCTAATTTACTTGTAAATCAAGAAAATATGACAGCTCTCCTATCATGGACATCTCAAACTCTGTTTGCATAGAATTATCAAACCATTGGGCAAAAGAATCATTAGTACAGCAAAAAATGATGTCATCTACATAAACCAAAACAACTAGTAAATCATCACCTTCAGACTTAATGTATAGATTGTTGTCAACAATACCTTTCTTGGACCCTTTGTCCTCTAAAAATTTGTCCAGACTATAATACCAAGCTCATGGTGCTTGTTTCAGTCCATATAAAGCCTTCTTCATATTGCATACATAGTCAGGATTATCTGTCAATGAGAATCCTTCAGATTGCTCCATATATACTTCTTCCTCTAGATCTCCATTACGAAATGTTGACTTAACATCCATCTGATAAACTTTAAAGTTCTTATGACATGAATATGCAATAAACATTCTGATGTCTTCCAATCTTTCCTCTGGGGAAAAGGTTTCATTAAAATCATGTCCTTCAACTTGTGCATACCCTTTACAGACCAATCTGTTTTTATTCCTAACAACTTTTCCTTTGTCATTCATTTTATTCTTGAACACCCATTTGGAGGCTATTACATTCTTATCTTCAGGTCTAGGAACAAACTCCCAAGTATTGTTCCTGTGAATCTAATCAAGCTCTTCATTCATAGCTCTAATCCAATCATCATGCTTGTTGGCTTCATAAAAAAATTTAGGTTCAAACATATATAGAAAAGAAACCTGAGATTGTTCTGAGTATTTAATCAATTTCCTTCTTGTCTGAAATCCTTTATTTATATCTCCAATTATTTGATTTTCAGGATCATTCTTTCTAACTATTATGAGATGTGTTTTTGTTTCTTTATGTTGATCTGTGTCAGCCTGAGTATTTGTGTCTTCATCTGATTTAGATTCTTCTCTTTCTGATCCTTGGACCTGTTCATCTTCAACTTCAACTATATCTTATGTTCTTGGTTCAACACTGCTTACATTACGTACTGGGATTTCTTCATAAAATTTTATGTCGATACAATCAACCAATTTATGCAGCCTCTTATTATAACATCCTTATCCTTTACTGTTTGTAGCATAACATAATAAGATACCTTCATCATCCATGTCATCATATTTGCCAATATTTTCATCATTATTCTTGATGTAACATTTACACCCAAAGACTTTTAAATGCTTGATTGAAGCAGGTCTTCCAAACCATAGTTCATAAGGACTCTTGTCACTGTGTGGTCTGAGATGAGATTTGTTAAGGATATGAACAATTGTATGGATTGCTTCCACCCAATATGTCTGAGAAATATTCCTTTCATTCATCATTGATCTTTCCATCTACTGAATTGATCTATTCTACCTCTCAACTACTCCATTTTGTTGTTGAGTCCTTGGAATAGTGTATTCTCGTTTGATTCCATGTTTATTACAAAACTCTTTGAATTTCCATGAACTAAACTCTCCTCCTCTATCATACCTTATTTCCTTTAATCTTTTTCCTATTTGATTCTCAGTCAAAGCCTTAAACACTTTGAATTTTTCAAATGCTTTAGATTTTTCCTTCAAAAAAGCAACACATGTTAGTCTAGAATAATCATCAATAATCAACATAAAATAGTTTTCTTTTCCTGTACCTTATTTTCTTGATGGTCCACATAAATCCATATGTACTAACTGGAGAGGTTTTTCTGTTGAAGGAAATATTTTAGATTTGAACTGTGTCCGAGTAAGCTTTCCTATCTGGCAAGGTTTACAAATAGAGTCATATGGATTTGATATCTTTGGAATGTCTTTTATTGCCCCACTATTTCTAATCTTGATTATATGATCAAAATTTAGGTGTCGAAGTCTCCTATGCCATAGCCATCATACTTGCTTGATTGGCATTCTTATTTTTCTTGATTGGCAACCAACTGTCCTAAATTCACAGACTTTATTTTACAATATTTAGAAGTAAAAACAACTTCACATTCTCTATCACAAAATTGACTGACACTTAGTAGGTTATGTTTCAGACCATCTACAAATAACACATCTTGATATTTTCCTTTTCCATTACTCGGACTTACTATTCCTTTACCTTTTATTTTTTCTGGTGCATCATTTCCAAAAGTTCCATTCCCTGATTTTCTTTCAGTTAGAGTTAGAAACTTACTTTTTTCTCCAGTCATATGTTTGTAACATGCACTGTCAATATACCAGGGGATTATTTTTTCTTTGGGTTGATAACACTAGTCTACACTTGTCATCTTCTTTCTTCTTCCAAACCTTGAAATTTTCAGTAGTGGGATTCAAATCTGGCTTATAATTCCTTAAGCGACAATCGACATCTTTGTGTCCATATTTATGGCAGACGTAACATTCTAGTTCACTGAATAACAAATCATAACAATTTTTATGCTCATAACTGTTGTTATGTTTCACCTACATCCTTTTCCCAGCCATCACATGATTTATATTCTGTGGTTGTTTTTTGCTTGGCTTTCTCGATCTTTGTTGTGGCAGATAATTATTCCTTGAGTATCTTGATTGCTCATATCTAAATCTTAAATAACAAGTTATAACTTTGTGTCCAAAGTTAGAACAGAAAAAACAATATCCATAGAAAAATCCTTTGTACCTAGAAAAATATTGTCTTCTTTGAGGGAGTCAATTTCTTCCATGTTGATAATTTCTTTGATCTACAGATTCGGTTTTGGTACTTTTTCTTTCATTCCTTCTTGGTGGCTGATTTTCTTTCTTTGTTTCTGCAGAGTGGTTGTTGTCAATGATTGTAGATTTGACAAACTTGATGGATTCTTTATTACTTGGATAATCATTACTTGATCCTTCTTCATAGCCCAAGCCATATTTCAAATTTGGATTCCTTTTCTGATTTAGAATGGAGGTTAATCCTTCTGATGATTTAATACTTGACAGATTTTGGTGATACAATGCCTTAAACTTCTCCATATCTTTTTTGTTTTTTACTATCTCTTCTTCTAAGGCTTCACATCTCACTTTCTTCTTTGATAACTGTTGTTTCAGAATGTCTTCTATTTTATTTGCCTCTTCTAACTCCACTTTTATCAAGGAAAAATCTTCATCGGGTTTTTTACCATTCATTTTAGACTGTATCAACAAATGTTTTTGTTTTCTCTTCTTAAATCCGAGTCTGTCAATTTCTTCCAAAGCACTGATTATTTCACCTTCCATATCCATCACAACTTGCTCTTCATCCATGTCACCTCCTGTGTGTTCATCATCAAGATATCCCATAGCCATAATCATAAAATCATTCACTTTTTCTTCACAGGATGAATCGATATCTATGTATTCTGAGGAGTCGTGATTGTTTGCACACAAACTTTTCTTTTTACCATATTTCTTAAATTTGTATTTCTTTTCATCATCAGAGTTTTGGTCCCTTTTTTGGTGAGGACACATAGATACAAAATGACCTATTTTACCATAGTAAAGGACTTGAAGGGCAAATTTCCTTGGTATTTGCCTGATATTTTCTTTAATCTTCTCACAAATTTTGCCTCAATATCATCTAGCTCTGAATCAATATTCTTGTTTACTTTAAAAGATGCTTCTCTAGTAATGGATTTATCTTTACTAATTGTCATTTCATATGTAGTTAGAGTTCCTAGGAGTTGATCAATGGACAGAGTTTTAAGATCATTTAATTCTATTGTAAAAAGTTTTGGATTAAATTTATCAAGCAGAGATCTTAAAATATTCTGAACTAAAAATGATTCTTCAATCTTCTCACCAAGACCTTTCATGGAATTCACAAGTTCTTCAACTCTTAAAAACTAATTTCTAATTGTTTCATCTTCATTCATCTTTAGTTGTTCAAATTCCAATCTATATGTTTGAATTTTGGCATCTTTTACTTTATCATTTCCTTCATAGCTGCTGATAACTTTATCCCACATTGCTTTGGCAGATTCAAGATGCATCACCTTCACAAACTCATATTTAGCAAGTCCATTCAAGATAGCATTCATTGCCTTTGCATTGAAACTAAATTCTAACTTATCATATTTAGAATCTATCACAACAGGATTTATATATCCAATTTCTACTACATCCCAAACATCAATACCCAAGGGCATTATGTATGTTCTCATTCTAACCTTCCAAAAGGAAAAATTTGTTCCATCAAACAGAGGAGGCTTATTGGCTGAATTCCCTTCATGACTTGTCATGTTTAATATTACAGATCTCCCTTTAAATAAAAGGAACCCGCTTTGATACCAATTGTTGAAATTACTAAGATAATTGAGAGGGGGGATGAATCAGTTGTTACTATGCTTAAACGATTTATGACTATTCAAAAAAATTTTAATCTCTTCCAAGTGACCATCAATATTATACAAGATATGAACAACATAAATAATGAACATCAGTCACACATAAGATATACACAGAGACATATCTTCACAAGGAAACCCAGAAAGGGAGAAAACCTCTTCTTCTCCGAATGATAGGAAGTCTTTTAAGTTCTGTACATCATATATCTTTGAGCACCAACTCAATGTGAGGATACTACCTTTATTTTACAAGCTTCAACTTGTTGAGAGCACCAACCCTCTAATTTCTCTAGCACCCACTAGAAGGAAGCACCAACTCCATGATTTCTATAGCACCCACTAGAAGGAAGCACCAACTCCCTAAGTGTTCCAACACCAACTGGATGGAAGTACCTACTTCCACTTATACAAGCACCAACTTGCATACAGAAAACTTTGTGTTTTCCCAAGCACCACCCTACCACCCTGTTTTCTAGCCACAACTAAATGAAAGCTTCAACTTCCAGTATTCAAGCACCAACTTGAATAACAGAGGACTACAGTCCTCCCTAGCACCTCCCTACCTCCCTGATTATAAACAAATGATTGAATAACCAACAATACAGACATATCAATTCTTACCACTTCTTCTTTGTTCTTCAATTCTTCTCTGCTTCACTATTCTTCTTCTCTGTTTATACTTGGTTTGACTTGCCGTCTCTTTCTATCTATTCTTTTTCTGTTCCTCTCAAGCTCTTTGGTATGTGTTCATTCTGCTCTCTTAACCTTTTATGTTCTGTCCAGCTTATGTTTCTCATCTCTGATTTTGATCTCACACTGTGCATACTGTGATTTTCCTTTCTCCCAGTTCAACTCATTTTTCAGTGAGAACAACCAACCTCACACAATCACGATATTTCCCTTTTATGCTCTCCAAAAAATAAGTTACACCTCGAATCTCCAAAGAAATGCATCAACAACTGAATCGTCAAACGTCCAAGAACTATGATTTAGTTCTTCTAACTAAATCGTAACTGAACAAATAACTGTGAAGTGAAACAATATCCCTTCGATCAAATTCCCAATTAATCAACACCATTGGATTACACCCACAGAGACTCGTGTTTATCATATATTCCCACTGGCTATGACCGAACACTAAATAGAAAGTGATTTCATCATTTCGCATTTTAGAAATCTGGTGATGAGACATCTCGACTTTGCCATGTCACGATCTCCAAAATGGATCTTAGCTAGGCTAGCTCCTTCATCTCATATGACCACCAGTTGTGACTAAGCACTTATCCAAAAGGTGCTTCACGACTCGCGACTTTGGGGATCTTGGTACGAGGTGTCTCGACTCTCCCAAGTTGCAATATCCAAAAAAACTCCATATTAGATTAATGGCTCAGATCTCTCCCTTTGATGGATGGCTGTGATCATGTCGCGATTTCCTACTATGAGTTGCCTCATAACTCCCAACTTGCAAAACTCTAAAATGGATATTAACAGCATGCTAGCTCCTCCCTTCATCCTTCGACAATGTGACCTTAGCTATGACCACGGGACAAACATTCAAGTGCTTCACTTGTTAGATCAACGATCTAGAACTTTGGTGATTGGACGGTTCAGATCATTTCATGACTTCACATATCACGATTTCCTGTTTCATATCCCTTTGACTTCTCTAATGTGCAAGTCAACGAAATTCCAGTCACTCGCCAAGTGTCCTCTGGTTCCAACGACCAGGATTGTTTCATGATCTCACATATCGCGATTCCCCACACCACACTCCTTTGACTTATTCACTCTTCAATTCAGAAAAATGATGACCCTTTTCCATGTGCCCTCCTTGACCATGGACGGTATGGATTATTTCAAAATGATCAACGGCTGTGATCTTTTCGGAATGATCAACAACTGTGATCTTTTCAGAATGATCAATGGATGTGATCTTTTCGGAACCATCAACGACTGTGATCTTTTCACGAGTTCTAGAAACTCAGCCTTATCCTCTTCACAATTATATAGGATCTGATGGTTGTTGGTCCTCGACGCTCAGATCCAACATTTGAGATTTGTTCTCCTCTTCTACATTCTCTTCTCGTCTAAATTTAGATCTGACGGCCATCGGGAATTCGGGATGAGTGATCCAACGATCACAGTTTCTTGTCCTCCTGAGCTTACACTTTTCTTCTTGCCATTCCATCATCATTGCTCTGTTAATATTGCTATCATTGGCAAACAAGTATACTCTCGTCATGTTGATCTTGCCATCAATGACAAACAAGCATACTCTACCTTCTGTCTGTAAATATGCCAACATAGCGGACTCCTACAAATACTAAGAATTTAGTTTCGGAATTGATGCCAACATTTTTGAAATTGAATTTCCTTTCATTGAATATAATTTTTTTTCATTTTCATTGTTTTTATCTAATTTTATTTAATTTTATAAAAAAATCACTGCATAATATTTTTAGGCGAGATTATGATTCAGTGAAATGAAAAATCCATATCTCTAAAAATACATAATGGAAAATTATGGAAAATTTAAATTCATAATCCTTAAACTGTTCTCTTCAAAAGGGTATTTTTATATTTTAATTTTAAGTAAAACTTAAGATAGATACATGGTGGGGGGAAACATGTGTTTAAAATCTATAAATTTTTCAGATTGGTCAACTTAAAAAAAATCCTGAAATTATAATATTCATTCGTTAGATTCAAAACTATAGTGATCAAAAAATAGAGTCTATGTAGATTGTTGTAGTATATTTCATTCGTCAAAAACAAAAGCTTAATAATGGATAC
>JASDQU010503075.1:87256-108096 GCA_032191745.1 Picea mariana
GCTAATAAAATTCTTCAGAAGTTTTGTTTTTACAGTAAAGTAAAATTCTAAATAAAAAAAATAGTTTTGTTTACTGGAAGTTGAAGAACCTGTTAAAATTAAAAAAACAGTTGTCATAAAACAAGAAAAAGTGTTACCCATCTTCATGATTTTACCCTATATGTTTTCCCTTTGTTTTTATCTTCAACTTGCTTATCGAGTTTTCCCTTGGTTGGCAGATGTCAATGGATTCTTCAGTCTATTTAGGATTCATAGACGAGGCCATTCATCATACACGAAACTTTTCTTCCACCGCTTGGATTGTTTACTCACCCGAGGTTCTACTGGTGTCTTCAGGTGGCGTTTTCCTAGGGACATCCATGAATAATGTGGTCGAATAGAACTTTTGTGTGATGCCATTTCACATGGTATTCTCTCATTAGAAGTTCGCCTGGACTCCCAGTTAGTAGTATGTCAGTTGAATGATAGTTACTATGTGCGTGACCCTACTCTACTTTGACGATTCCTATGGGTACGACTTTTGGAACGATAGTTTGATTTTATTACTTATCATCACATACCTAAAAGTTCTAATTATGTATCTGATCCATATGCTAATTTTGTTTTATATTGGAATTTGTCACATAACCAAAGCTAAGAAAAAAATTTCATCAATGTACACATTGTAACATAAGTAAAGTCGAAGATCCATATTTTTATATATATTTCAAAATATATGATGTTATAGTACAAAATTGGGACTAACACCCTCAATATACATATACAGTTGATCATACAATAGTAATGACAAGACAGAAGGATAGCAGACYATGGCGTTTATGATATGTCGAAAACGCCATAGTCTGCTAGCAGACTTGTGGCACCGAATGAGTGTCATGATAGCAGACTATGGCGTTTATGATATGTCGAAAGAGTTGTACCCAAGCATGGGGCACACCTACCACATGTCATTGCATAGCCTCTGATAGATCCTCCACCTAAACCATGGGAATCCTCTGTGTCAAACGAGACAGGTTTCCCTACACATTTTGGAGCACTCTATCTGTGTCCCCTCACACTAGCATATCTCCCCAATGCTTCCGTCGATGTTGTTAATGCTCTATAAATTCCCAGAGGTTGTTAGGAAAGAAGAAATCTACGAGAGGTAACTTTATCCAACCACTTCGAAACTGGAATCTAGCCCTACCAGTTTCAGAGAGGGATCTCTCTGTATGATTTAGCTATGTTTTAACTTTAAAATATTAGGCTAGTTATTAAAATAAGATTGATTGTTTTTTTGTTTTTGTTGAGTTGGTTGAAGGGGCTTTACGCATCCACTAGGCTATGGGGTCTGTATTATAAAGATAGAAATATAAACCAGGAACAAAATATTATTTTCACAGTGCAAGATAATACATTCGTTGGATTCTTTTAGCAGTAAAATGATGAATAACAAAAAGGTGAGGATATCAATTAAAGAAAAGAAGCATTTAAGAATTTCTTCACTGTAATATCAGAAGATGAACATTAAAATATTTCAAAGTCTGAAACAGGGTATACAAAGATAAATCTTGCAACATGCATTACTTTTAAACGATTTAGATTAGAAAACAATATGACAACTGAGCAAGAAAAACATTCAACATAGAAAAGAAAACATCACCAATGAATAACATGCGAGAATCCTGTGAAAACGTCTCTTTGTATTAATGGAAGATCTCTTGATAAAATTATAGTCTTGTAGCTTGCAAGGCATAAAGATCAACCCTCGTTACTTCAAAGTTTGAAGTATTTATAATCAAAATTACATACGACCCTGTCATTAAAGATCAGGACGTGGAAAATCTAAATTTAGCTAACTAACTTAACAAGATACAAAAATTTAGGAAACTGCTTGATGATGTGTTGAAATTTCATGCTGATTTTAGGGGTGAACCATTGGTGAGGCTTCTACATGACCTCGTCTGACTGGATAGATAACTAGGCTTGGACACCTCATCAACTACTCGATCAGATTGCAAATCTCTTCCCATCGAAGGTGACTGGGAATGCTGACTTTGAGCAATCTTCGGTATACTTCATCCATCTCTGTGTACTTGGAAAAAGTTGGCTTGATGATGAAAATGTATCGGATCTCATGCTATATACTGATGTCTAACTGTAAAGCATCTAAAAATGCCTTGCCCATGATACTCCCTTGTATTCATGAGAATTTTGAGCTATCCTTAGCCACTGTGGCTAGTTTCTTTTTGTAATTGGCAAGCGTCATTAACTTAGGCATTTCTTCTGCAGAGCTTCGATCTTGCTAAAAAATCTTCGCACTCCTGCATCCATGGTCTGGACCTTTTCCTTCAGCTGTAGCATCAATCCTCTCTTGGTCAAGACCCTCTTGACCTCAAGGATCGTATCTTTCCTATATTCAATCTTTAACTCCTCTAGCTCCTATCTAGTTTTCAAATTCAGAAATTTGATGATCTCAGCAGCTTCTTAAGCTCCATTTTGCCTGTGCAGATCCATTTGATCAGCTGGATGCACATCTTTAGTTTGAAATTCAAATGCTTCACTCTGTTGATTAAGTTTGGTTGTCATTGATGTCAACCCTTGAAGAAATACCCGTAGCATAAAGGTTTGGGTAATGGACGCAATAATGTTTGATGTAAATATGACTCATTATTGTTTTTTCATGGTTGATAAGAAGTAAATATGGATGAACTCCAAAGTGGTCCCCTTATGGTGAAAGCCCTCACGGGAATACGCTTTGTGGACTAAGAGAACCCATGCTTAATTGTGGAATAATGAGATGAAGGAAAGTGAATTTGTCAGGGAAAATATCCTAGATGGATAGTTCTTGTCATGTCATTTCCGGTGGTATGTGGAATGTCACATAATTCCTCACGATTAGAGAGTTATGGCCATGAGAATTTGGAGACCCCAGGTTTGGGTAATGGACCCAAGTTTGTTTGATGGGTAATGGTATGAGTTATGATATATTTTTAGATAATACTATTCTATATGGATAGTACATGTCATGCCATTTTTTTTGGTATGTAGAATGACACATAACTCCTCACGGTTTGAGAGTTATGGCCTTACGAAGTTGGAGGACCCTCATATGTCATCTAGAAGCCCCAAAAGGTCAAAGTAATCAAAGTGGTTTAAGAGATTTTAAAAGGTAAATAATAAATTGAAGTGATGAGTGTATTATAATTCAAAGTGAATACAAAATAAATTATTTCAATAATAATTTTAATGGAGAAATTAGAAGTGGACCCAACCCTAAAATAAGGAAAGTGGGGCCAAGTGACCTAGAAGATGTTTTTAAGGAAGC
The DNA here is from genome assembly GCA_032191745.1 of Picea mariana. NCBI lineage: Eukaryota > Viridiplantae > Streptophyta > Pinopsida > Pinales > Pinaceae > Picea > Picea mariana. The sequence continues at coordinate 90,564 of JASDQU010503075.1, forward strand.
TACTTGGAGAGTATAAATAAGAGGCAAGGCTCTCTCATTTGAATCAAACTTGAGAATATTGAATATATATAGGTGTCTGAGGTATACAAATGATATCTAAGCCGAAATTATGAGGAAAGTGAAGAAAAGAAGGGCGAAATGCAAGGAAAGATAAATTATTTTGATGGTGCTTTCTAAGGTATGTTATTTTCAGGTCATATCACCATTTTATTTTAAATTTGTTTATATAATGATTCAGATCTTTAAATTGCTATGCAAGTGAGAAAACATATCCAAGTATCTGTGTTTAAAAATTCAGCTTGTGGGTCGTTGTATTTTGGGAGTTACACTCTGTGGAAAATAGGGTTTGTGGCCAGTCCTGAAACTAGTCAAAATCAGGTGTTTCGGGTAAAAACGTCATAACTTCTTCATACCAAATCCAAATTCAGTGAGACAAAATGTGTTGGTTAGGGTACAGTATCTAGTATTATTTTTAATATTTTCATATCATTTCATCAAATATTTTGTGCGGGGCATGCTCTACAAGGTCGCTCTCTAGAATAAGTCAGAATTCAGCAAGGTATGCCATTTTTGCTATAACTCCTTTTCTGAGAGGTTCCAAGTAGTTCCACTTGCATATGAATTGCATAAAACAAACTGAAGAACATTTTGTATCAGTTTCATATCTTTATAAATTACAGGTTCAAAGTTATGATTACTTCAGGTTAGGGTTGTTGACTAATCCAAAACTAGGCATGTGAGACTAAAAAAGGTTTGATGAAAATGCTAGTCTCTTGTTTTTAAAGTTAAGGAAGGTTTGTAGGAATGTGATCATATACACCATGTCTATTACAGAGCTACAAATCAGATTTGGATGATGAAATTAATAAGGGATTTTGGTTGAGGTACATGTTGAGTACATGGTTGAGACAAGTAGTTGATGAGTTGGCGCACATACATGAGGTGTATAGTTGATGATATTGGTACATATTGATGAGTCATAGTTGATGAGTAGTTGACACATGATTTGTACATACTTGGTACATGGTTGGATGCACTTGTTTATGGTACAGGTTGATTAAAGGTTGGTGCATGGTTGATGCACTTGTTTATGGTACAGGTTGATTACAGGTTGAGGTACAGGTTGATGCATGGTTCAGATTTATTGGTATAGGTTTACAGTGGTATATCTCATAGTGAAAGTGTGACAGTGGTTCCATCATTCTACTTCTACTTCAGGGTGGTAGGATTGGGCAAGGACAGGTGGTTGTAGCTACCTTTCGGTTGTAGCTGGAAAACATTGGTGGTTGTAGCCTCCTTCTGGTTGTAGCCAGAGATTTGGGGAGTTGGAGCTTCCCTCAGCTTGTATCCTGAGAAACTAGGGGGTTGGAGCCCCCCTCCAGTTGCAGNCTAGAAAACAAAGGAAGTTGGTGCTTCCAATGAATGTAATTCTTCAAGACATATAAGAAAAAGCATTCCGTGGTTTTCTCCCGATTTGGGTTTCCACGTAAAACACTGGTGTACTGTGTATGTGTGTGATTGTTTATTTATTACTGTTGATTATTGGATAATAACTCTACATTGATATAAAATTTGAAGAAAAAGGATTATAATTACGTTATTACTGATTCACCCCCCCTCTCAGTAATCCAACACCCTCTTGTAATCGGTGACTACTTTCGGGTCTGGCACCTGTGCTTGCAGAAATGCCATGTGCATTCTACCCTTCTCAGTGTCAAATGTAGACAGTAGTCTGTGTTGTACAATTGATGTTTGCTTCCAGAACTGAGCATACGTGTTGCTCGCCAGTGTTTGATTTTTCTTTTTGATCAGATCATACTTCTCAAAAATACTCAATTTCGGTCCTGTTTTGCTCGGCTGGTTGGCTGGTGGAGTATCTGTAGGATCCTTGGGAAACACTGTAGTCATGATTTGTTTGTTGCTTGTACTAAGGAACGACCGATCAACCTCCATAGTTGCAGTGGATTGAATTCCCTTTTCAACAGCCGTGTCAGGTGCCTGACTAGTTTTTGGCCTCTTGGTATGTAGTTGGAACTCTTCGGACGATACTTCAGTGATGGAAGGTGAAATGTCCTGCCTGGGAATTTTCTCCTTGCAAACCTGTGGTGTAGTCGTCTGTGAGACAGTGACCGAAAGGTCATGCTGTTTTGTCTCAACGAGAGTGTTTGGCTCCCATTCTATCTGGTTGGTGAACTTCTCTATCTTAGGCATGGATGTGTGGACATATGGTATATTCTTATTCTTAACTCTCATCTCTGAAATTATTCCACAGGGGTCATAGTGCCATATGAATCTAGCAAAAAAAATCATTTCTTTAAGCAATATGTCTGCTTCCTCCCCGACGCCTCGGCTATTGCATATGAAAGACCCAATCTGCCCTTTGATTTTTTGTTGCTGCTTCTTCTTCAAAGATGAAAAATGTATGTCATCTAAATTGATCATTTATCTTATGTATTCTAGGGAAAATATCCTCATGGGAAAATACTTGGGAAACTTGTATGGAGCCAATTCACACCCATACACTCTGATCTTTGTGTGGTCCTGGAATAGGTACCAGTCTCCCATTTTTGCAAGATCCGAGGGGTGTAGGATCCTCTGAATTTCCTCGTTTATTCTCAGCTTGGGTTTTCCACTGAGAATGCTCACCATGGGATGGTAGAGCTACTCAATAAATTGTTTAAGATGAATTCTGTAGAGTTGTGTTTGAGTAGCAAAGTCCACGCTGTCACCACATGTGGCCTTCCATCCTTGTCCATCTTCTGCATCAAAAAGGAGAATTTGTCCGCTTGAAATAATAGGAACATGTAAGCCAGTATTGAGGAATATCGAAACATGCCTTCTATGGTGAAATTTGAAAATTTCTCATGAATGTTGTCTGCCAGGAAGGCGCTGTAGTCAAACTGAGTGGTGGGTTTCTCATCTGTCGAGAAGATGGACATAAAACCCAATATGGGTTCATCCACCCACTGATCTGAAAAATACCCGAGGAAGGCGCAAAATGACGAGATGACCTCGTTTCCCTTCACTAAGAACATGGATGAAGGATATGGGGGATTTGTATTGGGGCGTTGAGCAGCCTGTGGAAGAAAAATCTTGAAAATTTGAGCTCTTTGGGGGAAAGATAATTTCTGATACAGTTCTGTGATAATTTCAAGATTGAACGGTGAGACGGATTCGACTCTAGGTATCTACATCATCTAGTCAATGGTTTCAGGTGTAATGAGGAAAAAAATTTCTCTTGATGAAGAAAATACGACTCTCTTGTCGGGAAGGTAATGAGCTTGGCATTTGAGGCCGAATTTGGGGAAATGGTTAACCTGGGGGAAAGGATATAGGGGAAGTCTTGACTCCCAGAGCCCAATTTCATCACTCTGGTCAAGGAAAACCTCTTTGAGCCATGACTGCAATTCTGCGAAGTCGAACCACCATCTGGTGTCTACGTTTAAATGGTCTTTGTCGGCCAGATGGATCCTGTCAAGGTCAACAGGGGGCGGGAGGAAAGGATTTTCCTCATCTTCTATTTTTTTTATTTTGGCACCATCGCTGTAAAACTACCTGCAAATCAAACAATCATTAGTGGGGATGATGGTGGCTTTGGAAAGTTGACTGTAACAGAGAGGAAAACAGGGAAAAAATTCTTTGGTGTAGCGACAGGGTGAATGATGAGGGAAAGAAGGGTGAAGGTAGATTTTGAGCAAACGGGTACTCGTTGGGCGCGGGAGATAGGTCAGCAGGTTAATGGATAGGTTAGCCAATAATAAATGGCCAATGGGTTGTTTAGAGCGTGAGATGGTAGGTGACAATGACTGAAGAATATGTCTGGGCGACGTGGTGGGAGTTGATTGGGGAGTAACCATGGTGAGAGGAATTCTAAAGGGAGAACAAGTGGAATGGACTAATAGAGTAATGAGATGTGACCTCTAGGGGAAAAACATTGATAATGACATCATGGGGTGATAAGGTATGTCAGACCTTGGGAGGCAGTGGGAGTCTAACCCAATAGATTCTTTCCACATAGAGATAAGGGGCCCACCAGAAAAAAATTCATTCCAGACCCCCCCCCCTCCGTTAAAAATAGAATGGATGGGGGGGTCCGAAAAACAATATGAGGCGTCCATCAACGCACCTGCCCTTGGACCGTAGATCTATGCACGCTATTTAACCAACATTCCGGACCCCCCACCACCATTAAAAGGCAGAACGGTCAGGGGGGGGGGGGTATGGAATCCAATCTAAGCTGTGGATCTGAGCGCAAACATCTAAGCCATTCGTATATGCGCCTTTGTTATTTCCGAGTCCGGACCCCCCACCCCCCACCCCACCGTTAACAGTAGAACGGTCAGTAGGGTCCATAAAGACCTGTCAACTGTAGATGTGGGTGCCTACTCTCTGACCGTTCATATATGCGTTGTGCTTAACTGTGAGCGCGAAGGCATATGAGCTCCGAAAAACTTAGGATAAGTGCATATTGTGGGTTTTCCCAAGCTTTTCCATGTTTTTATCACCAATGGGTTAGACATCAAACCTTTTAAACCTCAAAGATATGGTTCAACATTGATCATAATGCTTGTTTTATTGAGATAAAGCAAACTACCCTATGCTCCAACCTAATTACCTATGACAATTAGTCCAGATTAAACTGTTGGACTAAGAAATTACTCTATCATGGGGTTATCTGACCAAGATTAGGCAGTTTGGTGAGATTTATTCACTAACTAACGTAAATCACTTGGCTAAGATTAAACAATTTAGCCAAGCTTATTTACTACTCCTATCAACATCAATTTAAAATAANCCAACCTAATTACCTATGACAATTAGTCCAGATTAAACTGTTGGACTAAGAAATTACTCTATCATGGGGTTATCTGACCAAGATTAGGCAGTTTGGTGAGATTTATTCACTAACTAACGTAAATCACTTGGCTAAGATTAAACAATTTAGCCAATCTTATTTACTACTCCTATCAACATCAATTTAAAATAACTTGGCCATGCTTGAACGATATGGACCAAATCATTGTTATTGCATGGGGCTCTATTGAATTTCTTTTATACCCTCTTTTATTCTTTTTCTTTTTCTATCTCTTTCTTTTTCTTTTTCTTTTCTTTTTCTTTTTCTTTTCTTTTCTCAAATTATTTGCAGAATGGACAATCATTTGACAAACAAAAACACTTAAAGAGATAACATTTCAGTCACCAGTTGATCCTATAAATTATACGGTTATAACAGATGTCATGGAAGTCCTTTCAGCCTTCATGGACCTAATTTTGCATCACATACATGTTTAGTTAACTCAACATCATCCAAAAATAGTTTTTTCTTCTTATACAAAAATACAAAAAAATGAAATATTCAAAAAACTATGACATACCTATGTCTCTGTGGGCGGAGCCTGATGGTAACGATATTTCTAGATCTCCTTTGAAGGCAATCCCTGCATAAGGGTATTCACCCAGAGCTATCACTTGTGAACTCCACCAAAAGAAAATTTCATCATTGTAGGGTGTTGGCACCCTACCACCCCCCTGTCGCCCCATCACCTCGGTCCATCGTGCCATGTCTGGATCACGAGGTCCACACGGATGGTACTCTCCTTGTGAAGTGCCAAGAATCCTGATTCTTGATGTTCTACAAAACTTTATCCATAGTTGACTTTGTTGCTTGATTGGTTTTATTTTTGAAAACTAGAAGACAATGTTCAATGGCTTAGGGCCTTCTCTGCGGGCTTCAACCATCTGATCAAATTTATTTCACTCAAAAACTTGTAACCAAAATGAAAATGGTTTGTACAATGGAAAAGTGCAACTACAGGTCCCTACTAAGGAGGAGAATAGTGCTTCAACATTCTGCCATTTACAGGTGCTCCTAGCAGATTTGTCTCATCACTGTTGTTGAGCAAGAAGGCATTATTTCCTCTCAATGCTTGAATCATATAAGGTCCCTTCCATAGACTGTCGAATTTGCCATTCTTCCCTTTATACTCATTTCGGGCATCCCATCTCAGTACTAAGTCACCTAGCTCAAAGTCATCTTCTTTAGTTCTTTTGTCAAAGATCTTCTTAATGCTTTCTTGGACAACCTCAGTTTTGTTGTATACTTCTTCTCTGGATTGTTGCAAGTGGATCATCTGGTTTATCCTTCTTTGGGATTCGTTCAGCTCGGCTTGCATCTCTTGCAGCAATTTCATGGCAGGAACTCCTAAGGAAGTGGGAAAAACTACTTCAATGCCATAGACCAGCTGATATGGTGACATACCAATTGACCTCTTGGTGGTCAGTCTGTCGGCCCATAGTGAGAAAACCAACTTGTTATTCCATGATTTTTTTTTCCTTGCAAAGTCGTCTTAATAATGTTCACCAAGGTCTTATTGGATGACTCCGCCAACCCATTTACCTGAGGGTAATAAGCTGTGGAATGACCCAAACCAATATGATACTGGTTGCAAAATTCTATGAGATTCTTAGATTGGAAAGAAGTTGCATTGTCAGTTATAATCTTTCTAGGACATCCAAAACAAGACAAGATATTATTTTCAAGAAATTTAATAATGACAGAATCATTAGCTTGCATGCTTGGTACAACTTCGATCCATTTTGTGAAATAGTTTGTGGTAGTAAGAATCCACCTGTGTTGGCCGGAAGAGGGAGGATGTATTTCTCTGATAAAGTCTAATCCCCATTGCTGGAAAAGATCTTCAACAGAGATTGGTTTCAGGGGAAAAGGAAGAAGCTTCTTTTTGCCCTCGAAAACCTGACATTTATCACACGAAGTCACTTTTTGATGCACATCAGTGAATAGCATAGGCCAATAGAACCCAACTCTGAGAATTTTATTATATGTGGTCTTCCAACTCAGATGACCACCACTGTCTCCTGCATGAAAATCCTACAATGCTTTGTCATATTCATCTTTTAACAGAAAATTCAACAAAATACCTCCAGGATCCTTCCAATATAGATTGCCTTCTAGAATGCAAAATTTTAATGCTTTCAATTTCAAAAACCTAGCTTTAGTTTTGGTTAGACCAGGGGGAGCTTGTAAGTTATGCAAAACAAATATCAGGTCTGCGCACCATGGATAGTTCATAAATACCTCTTTTACGCTTGGAGTCACCTGCTCTCCCTGTTCATCTACTGCAGCTAAGAAATTAATATCAAGAGCATGGAAATTGGATTCAACCATTAACTTTGCTAGACCTTGACCTTTAATCAATTTAGTAGGCTTAATATCCATGTCATACTCCAAAATGATAGAAATCCATTTTCCTCTTCATCCATCTAGATTGTCCTGAGTTAAAATGTCCTTTACTACCATGTTCGGAACATATGCTATGGTGTGAGAATGGAGAATATATACTCTAAAATCCTTTATGGCTTTTACCAGGGAAAAATCTTGTTTCTCCATTATTTTATAATTCAAAGCAGCATCTCTTAATGCTTCACTGAAAAAGGATATGGATTGTTCATACCCTTCGTTGTTTTTCTGTAGTAATACTACTGCAATGGTATGTTCAGAAGCAAAAGAAAAAAGGTAAAAATCTTTGGTGAAATCAGGACTGTTCAAGACTGGAGCCCGTGTGAGTACATGTTTAACTTGTTCAAAAGACTGTTTAGATTCATTGTCCCATTTTATTTTTGTGTCCTTTTTTAACATGTTTGTGATGTTCCTGAGAAGCTCGTCCAGGTTAGTTATGAATCTTCTCAGAAAATTTATTTTTCCAATGAAAGACTGTAACTCCTTGATATTCCTTGGGTGTTCTAATTTATGAATGGCTTCTATTCTTCTAGGATCTATCTTAATTCCATCCTTAGAGATTATGTGCCCCAACAGTTTACCTTCCTCTAATCTGAAAAGGCTTTTCTTAGGATTCAGAGAAATCCCAAATTTCCTGCATTTCTCAAATACTCGTCTGAGATGTCTTAAGTGCTTGTCATCCAAATGGGAATACACAGTTACATCGTCCAGATAAATGACAATAAATTTTCCAATTTCTTCCACAAAAGTGATGTCCATCGCTCTTTGGAAAGTGGCCCCAGTGTTCATCAACCTGAAAGGCATTTTCACGTACATGAAGGTGCCCCAAGGTGTTGTGAAGGTTGTTTTTTCTTGGTCATCTGGGTGAACGAGAACCTGGTTATAGCCTGAAAAACCATCCAGTAAGGAGTTTTGACAGGATCCAACTACCTTTTGTAAGATGTGGTCCATTTTCGATAATGGGTAGTTGTCCTTTACAGAAACTTTGTTCAGGTTTTGGAAACCAATGCAAAGCCTGATTTCCCCAGACTTCTTTCGGGTTGGGACCAGATTTGAAACCCATTTTGAAAATCACAAGGGAACTATGATTTTAGCATCATACATATTTTTAATTTATTTTTCTATCAGGGGGAGTAACTTGGGATTGATTCTCCTAAGTTTCTATCTGAAAGGTTTTTGATCTTCTTTTACCGGGATTCTATGTTGTATGATGCTTGTGTCATAAGATTTTAAATCTTCATATCCCCAAGAAAAAAGGTTCACATATTCCCTGAAAAGTTCAATGTATTTGATTTTCTACTCAGGAGGTAAGGATTTAGAAAGTTTTACTATCCTGGGCTTTTCTTTTGTCCCTATATTAACGTCTTCAACCTCTTTACCACTGGCTTCAATTTTTGTTTTTTTTGCTATATCATTAAAATAAAAAAGGTCTTCTAAAGGAACTAAACCCCTAGGTAAAACATTACTCTTTAAATGAAAAACGTCAGATTCTATCTCGTCTTCACCTAACTCTCCTGAATCTATCTTATTTACACTTTCATTTCCAAAATCAGATTTATTTACATTTTCATCCTCGTTATCTAAGTCTATGTTTGTACACTCAAAATCATTCTTACATTGTAGAAAATATTCAATTTGGTCATCATTCCCAAATACCTGCCAGTATCTGATGTTGACTGGGACAGTTGGTCTACACTTCACCTCCACTGTGTATGGGTGAGTGGAATGAAAAGGTATCTTTCATGTAGCTGCTGACATAGCTAAACCATCTGCTAAAATATTCTGTCCCCTGGGCATAACCTGTAAATCAACTTCAGTGAAACATTTAAGGGCATCCAAAAAAACATTCCTATAAGCTCTGAGATGGGGATGTTTTGTTGCATACTCACCTTTGATTTGTTTGATAATTAATCCAGAATCGCCTCTTACCATGATTTATTTGGCACCAAATTTCTTTAGAAGTCTTAGACCGAGCATCAAAGCTTCGTACTCGGTAATGTTTTTAGTGCATTGAAAATTTAATTTGTAAGAATGGTTTTTCGAATACTTGGATTTATGATTGTGAAACCAAACACCTGCTCCAGCTCCTTCTTTTCTTACATCTCCATCGAATTTCATGCTCCAAAAATCTACTGGCAATTCTTCACTTATCACGTTTTTCTTTCTTGTTGCCTCAACGATTTCTTGGCCTTCTTTCGGATCAAGTTTATCTTCTTCCAGCTGAGCGATTTTCTCTCTTGTATCGTCGTCATTATACAGGATGAAAGAATATAAGTTGGAGTGTGCAGAGTACAGAGGATAGTTATGTGGATTTTCTTAGCTGCTGACCATATATTTCATCAGCATTTCTCTGTACAATCTTCTCTGTTGCCCGAATACTAGGATGGTGGCATACGGCATATCCAACTGCAAAGTACCTTTCAACTTGTCCCCCCAATACCTGGACAACAACATACCATATTTCGGGGGAATGTCTGCGACCAAAACATCCATAACCATGCTTTTTTCCAGAATCTGAACTAGAGTGATACGTAAGTCCTTGATCAATCCGATACATCTGACTTTGTTGAAGTCAAAAGCGTGTAAGTCCTTTTAAGGTCTGGTGACCTCGAGTCCCAGTTTTTCCATCACTAATTTAGGCATCAAGTTATGGGAAGCACTTGAATCTAACATAGAATTATGAAGAATCAAGTCGTGTATATTAAGGCTGATGTAAAAAGGAGAGACATCACCATTTTCAGTATGACCATCAACTTCAGGGCCAAACAGGAGTTCAGGTTAATCATCGGTAAGATTTAAAGTGTCTGAATGATTCACTGATCCAACAGTTAAGGCCTTCGTGCCTATATCAGGTTCAATGCTCAGCACTTTGATCACTTGTTATTGATAAGCATCCTTACTCATCAACACGGAAAGGGGAATGGGTATTTTCACTTTGGCTAATTCCCCTTCGAGGCTGAAAGGAGTAGGTGCTCTGCTTTGGCTCAACAATTTTGATTTGTCCACCATAGTCTTCTGGGCATAAGTATTTGGTGGGTTGGTTGATGAAACCTCAGTCTATGTTGATCTTTGTAAAATGGTAAGGTTTCTTTTTGCAGGAGCTTCAACATTACTTTTCTCAGGGATCTTCTTGGTAGGAGGCTCAGGGGATTTCTTGGTTTTGACCACTTTCTTCATTTCGATTACCTTTTTTGGGGAATTTTCATCCATCTTCTTACTTCACAAATTGTATTTCCTGTATACCTCCATAATGGCATTTTCAAATTCCTATTGTTCAGTCTCTTCAGCTTCTTCACTCACCTGCATTTGAGAAAGAAGGAAAATTTCTTTCTCTTCCTGAGTGAGGAAAATAACTTTGTTATCGTGAATGCCCATGAGGTTTATGTGTGTGTCCTCAAATTCTTCAATTACCTCTTCTCCTTCATTAGAATAATTTTCCTGTAGGGGCGGTCTGATCTATTGATCAGGACCCCTCTGTTCTCTTTGATCCCTAGGATCCCTCTGCCTGATTTGAGGAGGATTTCTTCTGAAGTTAGGATTATGAATTTGTGGAGCAAGTTGATTTTATCTAGGAGGATTTCTTTCATATACAGTGAGTATCTCAATCATCCTTTCCATTTCTCTAGCTAAGGAATCCAATTTGGCATCAGAAGAAGATGTGGAAGGTTCTTCTTTAATCATGACTCTCCTTTCAGTCCTTTGTTGTGCCCTTTTAGCCAACAGGTTGGCCTCCACACTTATTGTTCTTTTCTGCATGTCTTCCAGGGTGGTGGAGCTTATTTCCCTTAATTGATATGACATATCAGCGTTGAAACTGTTAGGGAATTTTATCAGTGCTAAACCTTGTGGGGGTTTAATATCAACTGGAATTGAATTGTACATATTATTGAAGCGGGTGTAGTAATCTTGAACTGTCTCACCTTGATTCCTTATGATGTTTTCGTATTTTGACAATATTTGGAGAGGATTTTTCTTTACCTCCCATCTGTCTAGAAAACTTCTTTGAAACGTTGTAAGGTCGAGCACTGAGGCAGCATGTAAACCTTTGTACCATTTCTTAACGTCACCGGTCAAACTCTGTGCAAACAATCTCATTTGAACATCAGCTTCATCTACTTCCTATAGATCAAAATAGTCATTCATTTTATCAACGTGTTGTTGTGCACTCAAGGGACTTGTTCCATCGAATTGTGGAAGTCTTGTTTGATAATCCTAGGGCATAACATGTAGAGGTGTGGCCAACACCAAGGGAGCATATCTGGCTACTATGATAGGTTGAGGAGGTGGGACAACAACCTGGATTGTAGGTGGGACGATGATAGAAGATGAGGAGGAGGAGGGGCTCGCTGGCATAGAGTGAGCGGTTTGAGGTTTTGTAGTGGGAGATTGTATTTCAGGGGTCTGGGGTTGCAGGCTTTTTGGGTCTAAAATGATTTTAGTTACGAAGCTATCCGATTTCGTTCTAAATAGGCTTTGCTCGAAAATGGTGTCAAAGTCGAGGTCTTGAAGGGTAACGAGTTCCTCTGGGAGGGAAAAGGACTTGTGAAGGAGACTATGACTCCCTGAACCTTCTGTAACGGCCTTCTTTCTAAGTAATTGTTCTGGATTATCAATCTCTATTGCAGGTAATGGGTCTGGGTGAGATCGAGTATAAACTCTTTTAGGAGCCATATTTTTAATTTTTATATATTTTTTAATGTTACGAGTCTGAAATTAATAGGCACAAGCTTTTAACAACCTCTAAACATTATTTCTTTCTCAGATTTACAATTTGTTCATAAACAAAGTCTTCTTCTAGGTAAAAGAAAACCCGGGGTTGAAAGTTTGTTCAGTTCCCCAGTATGGTCGCCACTATGTCAACGCTCTATAAATTCCCAGAGGTTTTTAGGAAAGAAGAAATCTACGAGATGTAACTTTATCCAACCACTTCAAAACTGGAATCTAGCCCTACCAGTTTCGTAGAGGGATCTCTCTATATGATTTAGCTCTGTTTTAACTTTAAAATATTAGGCTAGTTATTAAAATAAGATTGACAGGTTTGTTGTTTTTGTTGAGTTGGCTGAAGGGGATTTATGCATCCACTAGGCTATGGGGTCTATATTATAAATATAGAAATATAAACTAGGAACAAAAGATTCTTTTCATAGGGAAAGATAATACATTCGTTGGATTCTTTTAGAAGTAAAATGATCAATAGAAGAAAGGTGAGGATATCAATTAAAGCAAAGAAGCATTTAATAATTTCTTCACTATAATATCAGAAGATGAACATTAAAATCTTTCAAAGTCTAAAACAGGGTATACAAAGATAAATCTTGCAACATGCGTTACTTTTAAAATATTTAGATTAGAAAACAATATGACAACTGAGCAAGAAAACATTCAACATAGAAAAGAAAACATCACCAATGGATAACACGCGAGAATCCTGTGAAAACGTCTCTTTGTATTAATGGAAGATCTCTTGATAAAATTACAGTCTTGTAGCTTGCAGGGCATAAAGATCAACCCTCAGTACTTCAAAGTTTGAAGTATTTATAATCAAAATTACATATGACCCTATCGTTAAAGATCAGGACATGGAAAATCTAAATTTAGCTAACTAACTTAACAAGATACAAAAATTTGGGAAAATGGTTGATGATGTGTTCAAACTTCATGCCGATTTCTGGGGTGAGCCATTGGTGAGGCTTCTTCACGACCTCGTCTGACTGGATAGCTGACTAGGCTTGGACACCTCATCGACTACTCAATCATATTGCAAAGCTCTTGCCATCGAAGGTGACTGGGAACGCTGACTTTGAGCAATCTTCGGTATACTTCATCCATATCTGTGTACTTGGAAAAAGTTGGCTTGATGATGAAAATGTATCGGATCTCATGCTGTATACTGATGTCTAACTGTAAAGCATCTAATAATTCCTTGCCTGTGATACTGCCTTATATTCCTGAGAATTTTGATCTATCCTTAGCCATAGTGTCTAGTTTCTTTTTGTAATCAACAAGTGTCATTAACTTGTCATTTATAACTCTCATACCAGGAAGGCCTTTCATCTGCAGAGCTTCGATCTTGCTGAAAAATATTTGCACTCCTACATCCATGGTCTGGACCTTTTCCTCCAGTTGTAGCATCAGTCCTCTCTTGGTCAAGACCCTCTTGACCTCAAGGATGGTATCTATCCTATCTTCAATCTTCAACTCCTCTAGCTCCTCTCTAGTTTTGGAGTTCAGAAATTTGATGATCTTAGCAATTTCTGAAGCTGTTGCAATTCCTGTTTAAGCTAATCTCCTTTTTGAGTCTGCTAATCTCTGTCTCTTGCAAATTCATTTCTTCCATGGATTTAGCCAGTTCAACAGTCTTCTCCAGGGATGTCAGTGGAGTTTCCAAGGTAATTTTTGCTACAGACGCTATGCTCACTTCTGTGAGTGGAAATGCACTCAACGGAATGACCTCCATGGGCTTTGACTACTCCTTTTATTTCACTAGTTTTTCCAACTCCGCTTCCATTTCCTTCAACTGTGCATTTTTCTCCATGATGAGCTTGAGCATCTCATCTTTTTCCACTTCTATCTCTGCTATTTCCTTTGCCTGTGAATCTTCTGTTGGTGGCAATTTCAACTATTTTCTTAGAGATGCAATATCGACATTTTCCTTTTCGAGCATCTCCTCGACTGCTTTCACATTCGAGGGATCATATCCGATCTTGAGGACCAGTTCTTCCAATGTCTTAATCCTATTATCCTTGGAAAAGGATGATATTTTTTCTAACTTCAGTTGCATCTGGATATTGATCAGAGATACCTGTAACTTGGAGGTAGCAGTAGAATCATGTGCCAATGTGGAGAAAACCATTTCTCCAGTTTTCCTGTGCAGATCCATTTGATCAACTGGTGCACATCTTTAGTCTGAAATTCAAATGTTGCCCTCTTGTAATCGGTGATTACTTTCGGGTCTGGCACCTATTCTTGCAGAAACACCATGTGCATTCTACTCTTATCGGTGTCGAATGCAGACAATATTCTGTGTTGTGCAGTTGATGTTTTCTTCCAGAACTGAGCATATGTGCTGCTGGTCAGCGTCTGCTTTTTCTTTTTGATCAGATCATAATTCTCAAAAATACTCAATTTTGGTCCTATTTTTCTTGGCTGGTTGGCTGGTGGAGTATCTATAGGCTCCTTGGGAAACACTGTAGTCATGATTTGTTTGATTCTTGTACTAAGGAAGGACTGATAAACCTCCATAGTTATAGTGGATTGAATTCCCTTTTCACCAATCGTGTCGGGTGCCTGACTGGTTTTTGGCCTCTTGGTATGTAGTTGGAACTCTTTGGATGATACTTTAGTGATGGAAGGTGAAATGTCCTGTCTGGGCCTTTTCTCCTTGGGAGCCTGTGGTGTAGTCATCTGTGAGATAGTGACCGAAAGGTCCTCCTGTTCTGTCTCAACGAGAGTGTTTGGCTCCCATTCTGTCTAGTTGGAAAACTTCTCTATCTCAGGCCTCATGTGCCAATGTGGAGAAAACCATTTCTCCAGTTTTCCTGTGCAGATCCATTTGATCAACTGGTGCACATCTTTAGTCTGAAATTCAAATGTTGCCCTCTTGTAATCGGTGATTACTTTCGGGTCTGGCACCTATTCTTGCAGAAACACCATGTGCATTCTACTCTTATCGGTGTCGAATGCAGACAATATTCTGTGTTGTGCAGTTGATGTTTTCTTCCAGAACTGAGCATATGTGCTGCTGGTCAGCGTCTGCTTTTTCTTTTTGATCAGATCATAATTCTCAAAAATACTCAATTTTGGTCCTATTTTTCTTGGCTGGTTGGCTGGTGGAGTATCTATAGGCTCCTTGGGAAACACTGTAGTCATGATTTGTTTGATTCTTGTACTAAGGAAGGACTGATAAACCTCCATAGTTATAGTGGATTGAATTCCCTTTTCACCAATCGTGTCGGGTGCCTGACTGGTTTTTGGCCTCTTGGTATGTAGTTGGAACTCTTTGGATGATACTTTAGTGATGGAAGGTGAAATGTCCTGTCTGGGCCTTTTCTCCTTGGGAGCCTGTGGTGTAGTCATCTGTGAGATAGTGACCGAAAGGTCCTCCTGTTCTGTCTCAACGAGAGTGTTTGGCTCCCATTCTGTCTAGTTGGAAAACTTCTCTATCTCAGGCCTGGATGTGTGGACCTATGGGATATTCTTATTCTTAACTCTCATCTCTGAAATTATTCTGCAGGGGTCATAGTTTCATATGAAGCTAGAAAAAAACTTCATTTCTTTAAGCAATCTGTCTGCTTCCTCCCCGGCACCCCGCCTATTGCAGATGAAAGACCCAATCTGCCATTTGATTCTGAGTTGCTTCTTCTTCAAAGACACAAAATGTATGTCATATGAATTGATCATTTGTCTTATGTATTCCAGGGAAAATATCCTCATGGGAAAATACTTGGGCAACTTGTATGGAGCCAATTCGCACCCATACAATTTGATCTCTGTGTGGTACTAGTACAGGTACCAGTCTCCCGTTTTTGCAAGATCCGAGAGGTGTAGGATCCTCTAAATTTCCTCGCTTATTCCCGACTCGGGTCTGCCATTTAGCATGCTCACCACGAGATGGTAGAATTGCTTGATAAATTGTTTGAAGCTGAATTTTGTAGAGTTGTGTCTGAGCAGCGAAGTCCACACTGTCACCACCTGTGACCTTCCATCCTTGTCCATCTTCTGCATCGAAAAGGAGAATCCATCTGCTTGAAAGAATAGGAACATGTAAGCCAATATTGAGGAATACCTGAACATGCCTTCTGTGGTGAAATTTGAGAATTTCTCATGAATTTTGTTTGCCAGGAAGGCATTGTAGTCGAGCTGAGTGGTGGGTTTCTCATCTGTGGAGAATATGGACAGAAAACCCAATATGGGTTCATCCATCCACTGATCCGAAAAATACCTGAGGAGGGTGCAGAGCAATGAGATGACATGGTTTCCCTTCACTAAGAACAGGGATGAAGGATACAAGGGATTTGTAGTGGGGAGCTGAGCAGCCTGTGGGAGAAAAAGCTCAAAAATATCATCTCTTTGGGGGAAAGATAATTTCTGATACAGTTCTGTGATAATTTCAAGATTGAACGGTGAGACGGATTCGGCTCTGGGTATCTGCATCATCTGGTCAATTGTTTTAGGTGTAATGAGGAAATAAATTTCTCACGATGAAGAAACCACGGCTCTCTGGTCGGGAAGGTAATGAGCTTGAAATTTGAGGGCAAATCCAGGGAAATGGTGAACTTGGGAGAAAATATATAGGGGAAAGTTTGACTCCCAGAGCCCAATTTCGTCACTCTGGTCAAGGAAAACCTCTTTGAGCCATGACTACAAGTCCGCAAATTCAAACTCGCATCTGGTGTCTATGATTAAATGGTCTTTGTCGACTAGATGGATCTTGTCGAGGTCAATAGGGGGCGGTAGGAAAGGATTTTCCTCAGCTTCTATACTTTTTTATTTTGGTGCCATCGCTGTAAAAATACCTGCAAATCAAACAATTGTTAGAGGGGATGATGGTGGCTTTGGACAATTGACTGTAATGGAGAGGAAAATGGGGAAACAATTCTCTAGTGTGGCGACAGGGTGAATGATGAGGGAAAGAAGTGTGAAGGTAGATTTTGAGAAAACGGATATACATTGGGTGCAGAAGATAGGTCAGCAAGTTAACGGATAGGTTAGCCAATAATAAATGGCCAACGGGTCGTTTAGAGCGTGAGATGGAAGGTGACAATGACTGAAGAATACGGCTGGGCGACGTGGTGGGATTTGATTGGGGAGTAACCATGGTGAGAGGACCTGTAAAGGGTGAACAAGGGAAATGGACTGACAAAGTAATGAGATGTGACCTCTAGGGGAAAAACGTGGATAATAATTTCATCGGGTGACAAGGTATGTTAGACCTTGGGAGGCGGTGGGAGTCTGACCCAATAGATTCCTTCCACGTAGAGATAAGGGGCCCACCAGAAAACAATCCATTCCAGACCCTCCCCCCTCCGTTAAAAACAGAATGGATGGGGGGGTCCGAAAAACAATATGAGTCATCCATCAGTGCACCTGCCCTTGGACGGTAGATCTGTGCATGATATTTAACCAACATTCTGAACCCCCCTCCCCCACCATTAAAGGAAGAACGATCAGGAGGGGTCTGCAATCCAATCTAAGTCGTGGATCTGAGCGTGAAAATTTGAGTCATTCGTATATGCACCTTTGTTATTTCCGATTCCGGACCCCCCCCGACCATTC
>JASDQU010503075.1:111703-125598 GCA_032191745.1 Picea mariana
AAAAAGAGGAAAAAAAATGATGAGTGGCCAAAAGTGACCTACTCAGTTGTCTCCACCACTCCAAGCATAGCTCTCAGTTCTGAAAATTTATTTTCAGTGAAGGACTTGGTGAAGATGTCTAAAACGTGCTGCTCTGTGGGGCAGTACTACAGTGAAATGACTTTGTCACAGATCAGCTCGCGAATTTAATGCATATGAATCTCTATGTTCTTGGTCCTATGCCTCTGAATTGGATCAATAGATATCTGAATGGACCCCTGATTGTCACAAAATATGACAATCGGAAGTGGATATTGAATACCAAACTCAGAGAGAATCCCCCACAACCAAATAGCCTGTGTAGCTACATTCACTGCACCTCTATACTCTGCCTCTGTTGTAGATAAAGAAATCATGGATTGATTCTTGCTAGACCAATAGAATGGCCCTGGACCAAAGATGAAAACACAACCAGAGGTGGACTTGTGTTCTGTACCATCGCCGGCCCAATCTGAATCTGTGTACCCAACTAGTGAAAGTGGGCAATCTGCAGCATAAAAGATACCAAAACTGGGAGTACCTTTCACATATCTAAGGATTCTCTTTGAAGATTTCCATTGAATCTCATGAGTCTCCTGCATATATTTGGAACAAAATTCTACTGCAAAAGAGATATCAGGTCAGGTGGGAGTAAGATACAACAAACTCCCAACCAACTGTCGATACATTGTACTGTCCACCAAAGGTGTAGTACCCACATCCTCAAATCTAACCCCTGAAAGAAAGGGAGATATTGTTGTCTTGCATTATGTCATATAAAAGTGGACAAGTATATCTTATGCATACTTAGACTGTGCCATCTTGATCCCTGAAGTAGACTGAGAAACTTCAAGACCAAGAAAGTAGTGTAACAGTCCCAAATCTGTCATGGAAAATATTTCGTGCAATGCTGATTTTGCCGAATCAATAGTTGAAGTAAGGTTCCCTGTCATCAATAATTCATCTACATAAAGTAATATCAAAAAAGGGAATCATCATGTTGCATAAAATAAACATTCGGATCAGATTTGCATCGAATGAATCCAATGGAAAGTAGAAAAGAATCCATCTTTGCATACCAGGCTCTAGGAGCCTGTTTTAGGCCATACAAAGATTTCTTTAATCTGCAAACGAGGGAAGAGTTCTGAATGTATCCCTATCACTGCTCCATATAGATATCCTCCTTGAGATATCCATGAATAAATTCACTCTTCACATCCATGTGGTGAACTTCCCATCTGCGAGAAGTGGCAATGGCCAAAACTAGTCGAATGGAGTCCATTTTTGTAATAGGTGCAAATGTCTCTGTGTAGTCTATGCCATGTACCTGTGAGTATCCTTTTGCAACAAGTCGAGATTTTTACTTTATGATCTCACCATATACAAAAATATTTCTTCGATATATTCATCGGCATCGAACAAGCTTTCTTCCTTTCGAAAGCGGAACCAAGTCCCATGTGTTGTTGTCCATAAGAGCGGAGTACTCTTCATCCATGGAAGCCTCCTAGAGTGGGTTTCCAGCAGCCTCGGAGTGTGAATGTGGATCTGAAACAAACGAAATATATCAATTTATGGGCAGCAAAGGTTCTATGTAATCTAGGGCTTGAGGAACCCCAAAAAACTGTGATCTAGTCCTTCTTGTATCTGCAAGATCACTGACTAGTTCACCCGCATCTTGCAGGGTTTTCTCTGCCCAAGTTGGCAACTAAGTTAGAAAAGCCATGAACTACTCATCATCCTCTATATCAGAACCAAAATTATACTCTAATGGCTTCTCTTAAGTTCTCGAAGAAGTTTCTGACTCCTCCTCCTCAATGACAACAAGCGGATCCTCGGCAGGGTCTTCTGAAAAATCATGCAGTGATTCTTCTTCAAACTTCACACTTCGAGCTAGAATGAAATTTTCAGTGTGAGAGTCCAGAAATATATATCCTTTGACACCTTCAATATATCCAACAAATATGCATTCAACACTTTGAGGCTCCAAATCCTTCCTCTCATCTGTTGGAATGTGAGCCCATGCTCGTGAACCAAAACTACGAAAGTGCGACACTTTCAATTTCTTACCGGTCCAACATTCAAAAGGAGTGGTGCCTTTGAGTGATTTGTGAGGAAATCAGTTCTAAATGTATGCTGCAAAATTAATATCTTCATCCTATATATTTGGAGCTAATGATTTCGACTGCAGCATACAATTGGCCATCTCTTTTAAGGATCGGTTTTTCCTCTCCGCAACACCGTTCTGTTGTGGTGTATATGGCACTGTGTGTTGTAGTTGTATACCTGCATCAATACAAAGTTGCTGCACATATTTTTTGACATACTTCCCCCCATTATTAGTAAGGAGTATCTCAATCTTACACCTAGACTCATTCTCATCAAGTTCTTTAAATTCTATAAGGCATTCAAATACTTATGATTTTAATTTCAAAAAAAATACCCAAGTAAAGCGAGAGAAATCATCTATGAAGGTGAGTACATATCGAGCCTTACTGATTGAAGACTGCGGGAATGGGCCCATGATGTCACTGTGAATCATCCCAAGAGGTGAAGAATCTCTATGTGCCTTCCCTTTGTCAAACTTTTTCTCTGGATGCTTGCTAAGAATGCATCCTTGACATACACCGCTTGTGAATTTAATAGCTAGCAATCCTTCTACCATGTTTTCCTTGTTGAGTTGATGCAAGTACTTATAGTTTAGATGGAAACATATTTCATTCCATAACCTGCTGATATCATTAGATTGTGACAAAAATATAGTGCTAATAGATTTAGGAACAAAGTGGGAGAAGAAATACAAACGAGAACTGTGATCTGCAATTCCACGTGCAAGTTGTGAGCCTGTGGAAATGTTGGTAATCACTACAGAGTCTGGAGTGAACTCCACCTTCCTTCTAGAGAATATTTATGGACAACGAGGGAACATGAATCACATTTGTGAAGCAACCCCCTTCAAGATCAACAATTCCTTCTCTGCACAACTTTGCAGGTGTGGCATCTCCCAAGTAAATTGGGGATCTGGTGCTTTCTTAAATGGAGGAAAATTCATCTTTTGATGCAGCCATATGGTTCGATGCACCTGAATCAAGGATCCAATATTATGGAGTGGATTTGATATCCATTAAATCAGACCATCTCGTGCTCTCCCTCCTGTTCTGTTATCATCTTTCTTCTTTGCATTTTCGCGCACCGTGAGATTGTGTTGCTGCAATTGCTTAGCCATCTCATCGATAGTCTTCCTCATGCAATTTTATTCGGGATGAAAAAATTTGGAATGGTAGCTGCAAATTTTTCTTTCCTTATTCTTCTTACCCTTAGGCTCAGAAGATTTATCTGAAGATTGTGCAGATCTCTCCTTCTTCGATTCAGGAAATTTACCCATTCCTTTTTTCTTGTCTTTTCCACTACTCTTTGGAGAATTAGTAGCCGCAAGTGCTTGGTTCTTGAAATGCTTGATGGCACCCATTTGGACTAAATTAGCTTTCTTTTGAGTCAATGCTGCAATGAAATCATTCAATGGAGGCATTTTCCATTTTTCCCGAGTCAATTTAGATGCTTGAAAAGACGACACAAATACAGAATATTCAGGGCCTAATTTTGAGAGAATTGAAAAGATGAGTTGTTCTTCCTCTTTCGTGACTCCACATGCATTAAGTTCAATGAGGAGGGATTTGAAATTGGTGAAGAATTATTGTAGGTTGCGGAAATGAATTGGACTTAGGGATATGATTTCATTCTCTAGTTGATGCACTCTCATTACATCATGCTTGCCGAATAGTCCTTCCAATGTGGTCCAGACCACATCGGGAGTAGTGGCTTTACTGACATGAAAGAGAAGATATCTAGAAATTGATAGGCATATCATCCCAATTTATTCATCTAATTGGACTTAGAGATATGAGTTCATTCTCTTGTTGATGCACTCTCATTGCATCCTGCTTGCCGAATAGTCCTTCCAATGTGGTCCAGACCACATCGAGAGTAGTGGCTCTACTGATATGAAAGAGGAGATCTATGGAAATTGATAGGCATATCATCCCAATTGCTTCATATAATTTATTGAAATACTTTATCTTCTCCGCTGCAGCAGTCGGTTCTTTCTCCGTTCCCATTGTTACCCTGTAAAGCCCTTTGCTTCAGAGGAGCAAAGAGATCTCTATCTTCCATTCGAAGTAATTGAAAGGATTTAGAATGAGTTTTGCGGGATGAGAGAGATGATCCATTTCTGCTTGATGCACCTCCTGATGATCTATACCTGCAAATAAAACCATGTACAATCCACTAGATTCAATCTAGTTCTGATACCATGTAGAATTCCTGCAGAAACCCCGATAGATCTAGAATTCTAGTTAAATTGAACACATGTAGTTTGTTGATATTCAATAGATGAGAGAATTTTTTTGCTCCATAAATCAGAGAATTATATTAATAAAAAATGAATATACATGAGCAACCATCCTCAAAAAGAAGAGAGGAGGTGAATATATAGAATTTCCAACATAGAAATTCTAGTCAAAAAAAGCTAGAAATAGCTAAAATAGGCATCATAAGCTAAGGGAGACCACATAGTTCGACCTAGAACACTAAAGATACATGTCACACACTCATTAATGTCCACAAGAGTCAATTTATGTACATTATCTTACTTAACTGACAAGAGAAGCAGTTCCAACTCACTTAACTGACCCGAAATAGTAGTTACTAATAATAGTTACGACAAAAATCATTAATTAAGGAATAAATGTCTCACTCAAAGAGGAGGTGTGGATTCCCGAATAATAGATGATTTTTTGCATGGGGGAGTTGGAATAAATCATGAATAAATCAAGAAAATCAAGAACCGGGAGTTGATTCTTGATCTAAAAATAGTAGTTTTCCCTAAAATCTAGGGATGAGGCGCCCTTCTTCTCTATGTGGCCAAATTATGTGAAATAAATTGTGATGGAATGTATTAACCAAGATCTAGGAGTCTAATATAGGTATAAAATAATGTAAGTTAGGGTTATGCTCCAACAGTTTTTATAGTTTTATCCATGGATTCTTGCAGTTTTCAGTGCCATGATGCCTCTTCGTAAATTTGGACAAGTATTTTAACTACCCAACATATAGGATAGGTATCCAATCCATCATACACACTTGAATCTATTGGATTACTAAGAGGGGGGGGTGAATCAATAATAGATAAATTTAATCCTTTTTAACCATACAATCCAAGTGTTATATCAATGAAGCATTATCATCCAATAACTGCATAGTAAATAAGCAATGAAAAAATGAACAAACATACACATACACAATACACCAGTGTTTTATGTGGAAACCCAAATCTGGAGAAAACCATGAAATGTTTTTTCTTATATGTATTGAAGAATTACATCCATTTGAAGCACCAACCTCCTTTGTTTTTCAGCTGCAACTGGAAGGAGGCTCCAACCCCCTAGTTTCTCAGGCTACAACCTAAGGGAAGCTCCAACTCCCCAATTCTCTGGATACAACCAGAAAGAGGCTACAACCCCCTATGTTCTCCGGCTACAACTGGAAGGTGGCTACAAACACCTGTCCTTGCCCCATCCTGCCACCCTGAAGTAGAAGTAGAATCATGGAACCACTGTCAACCTGTCACTGTGAGATATACCGATGTAAAATTGTACCAATAAATCTAAACCATGCATCAACCATGCATCAACTTGTACCTCAACCTCTAATCAACAAGTACCATAAATAAGTGCATCAACCATGCACCAACCTGTACCAAATAACCTCTAATCAACCTATACCATAAACAAGTGCATATAACTATGTAGCAATTATGTACCAATCATGTGTCAACTACTCATCAATATGTACCAACATCATCAACTATACACCTCATGTATGTGCCAACTGATCAACTACTTCTCTCAACCATGTACTCAACGTGTACCTCAACCAAAATACCTCATCAATTTCATCATCCAAATATGATTTGTAGATCTGTAATAGACCTGGTGTATATGATCACATTCCTGCAAACCTTCATTAACTTCAACAACAAGAGACTAGCATTTTCATCAAACTTTTCTTTAGTCTCACATGCCTAGTTTTGGATTAGTCAACAACCCTAACTTGAAGTAATCATAACTTTGTACCTGTAATGTATAAAGACCTAAAACTGATACACAATTTTCTTCAATGTGTTTTATGAAATTCCTTCAGGTGTCACTACTTGGAACCTCTCAAAAAAGGATTTATAGCAAAAATGGCATACCTTATTAAATTATGGCTTATTCTAGATAGCGACCTTGTAGAGCATTCCCCGCATGGAATATTTGTTGAATTGATCTAAAACTATGACACCAAATACTAAATAATTTAACCTAACCAAAAAATTTAGTTTCACTGAATGTGGATCTGTTATGAAGAAGTTATGACGTTTACCTGAAACACCTGTTTTTGACTAGTTTCAGGACTAGCCACAAACCCTATTTTCCACGAAGTGTAACTCCAAAAATACAATGAACCACAAGATGAATTTTTTACCACATATACTTGGATATTTTTTCTCAATTGCATAGGAATTTCATAGTCTGAATCATTATAGAAAAAATTTATAGCAAAAATAGTGAGATGACTTGTAAATAACATACCTTAGAAAGCACCATCAAAAGAATTTATCCTTCCTTGCATTTTGGCCTTCTTTTCTTCACCTTCCCTCAGAATTTTGTCTTATATATCCTTGGTTACCTCAGGCACTTATAGATATTCAATATGCTCAAGTTTGATTAAAATTAGAAATCCTTGCCTCTTATTTATACTCTCCAAGTAGCTTCCTTAAAAACATCTTCTAGGTCACTTGGCCCCACTTTCCTTATTTTAGGGTTAACCCACATCTAATTTCTCCATTAAATTTATTATTGAAATAATTTATTTTGTATTTACTTTGAATTATAATAAACTTATTACTTCACTTTATTATTTACCTTTTAAAATATCTTAAACCACTTTGACTACTTTGACCTTTTGGGGCTTCTAGATGACATATGAGGGTCCTCTAACTTCGTAAGGCCATAACTCTCAAACCGTGAGGAGTTATGTAACGTTCCACATACCACCAGAAATGGAATGACATGTACTATCCATATATAATAGTATTATCTAAAAATATATCATAACTCATACCGTTATCCATCAAACAAACTTGGGTCCATTACCCAAACCTGGGGTCTCCAACTTCTCATGGCCATAACTCTCTAACCGTGAGAAGTTATGTGACATTCCACATACCACCAGAAATGGAATGACAAGAAATATACATATAGGATAGTTTACTTGACAAATTTGTTATTCTTCATATCATTATTCCACAATTAAGCATGGGTTCTCTTACTTCGCAAAGCGTCATCCTGTGAGGGCTTTCACCATAAGGGGACCACTTTGGAGTTCATCCATATTTACTTCTTGTCAACCATGAAAAGAAAATAATGAGTTAGATTTACATCAAAAAATATTGGGTCCATTACCCAAACCTTTGTGTTGTGAGGATTTCTTCAAGGGTTGACATCAATGACAACCAACCTTACTCCCCCTTTGGCATTGATGGAAACACTCTGATGCAATACTAAAATCATATCACCCATGCTCCCCCTAGAACCATGCCTCTGTCCTCTATATATGATAAATATCTCCTCGTGTACATCTAAGACATATAAGATAAGCATTCAAAAATCATTCATTTTGGAGTAGAAATAACTCCAAGTCTTTGGCGAAGATATTCAAAGGCTTCCCGTGGAAGTGGTTTTGTAAAGATGTCTGCAACTTGTTCTTTTGTGCCCACATACTCAACTCTAATGTTCTTTTCTACAACCTGTTCCCATAGAAAGTGATACTTGATTGGAATGTGCTTTGTTTTGGAGTGAATCACCGGGTTTTTTGATATACTAATGGAACTTGTATTATCACAATATATTGGAATGGGCTCATCATACTCAACCTGTATATATGTCGAAGTTTGTTTCATCAAAAGAGCCTGTGTACAACATGTTTTTGCTGCAATATACTCTGCCTCAGCTATAGATAGAGATACTGATGATTGTTTCTTTCTTAGCCATGATACCAAACACTCACCTAAGTAGAATGTTTCTCCACTGGTGCTTCGTCGGTCATCAATACAAGCTGCCCAATCTGCATCTTTGTAGGCAATAAGTGATAGATCTTTTCCCTTTGGATACCATAATCCAAAATCTTATGTTCCTTTGAGATATCTGAAAATCCTCTTTACTGCTAATACATGTGATTCCTTTGGTGATGCTTGAAATCGTTCCACCTGTCCAACTGCTTGCATTACATCTGGTCTAGATGTTGTCACATATAGTAGGTTGCCAATCATTGACCTGTATTGCCTCTGATATGTAGTCTTTGAATCATCATCTTTTCTCAACTTACAGTTGGTTTGCATGGGAGAGATAATTGGTTTGGAATATTTCATTCCCAACCTCTTTAAAATTTATCTGATATACTTGGTTTGAGAAATAAAAATTCCTTGGTTTCTTTGACATATATGAAGTCCCAGAAAGAAGGATAGTTCTCCAAGTAACGACATTTCAAATTCATTCTACATGTCTTTTGCAAATTTCTGGCTTAACCTCTCATCATCACTACCAAAAATAATATCATCAACATAAAATTCAATTAATAAAATATCACCTTGACTTACCTTAATGTAGAGGTTGTTATCTGCACTTCCTTTTCTGAACCCTGCTTGTTGCAGATACTTATCCAGTCTAGAATACCATGCTCTAGGAGCTTTTTTTAGACCATACGAGGCCTTGTTTAATTTACATACATAGTCTGTGTTCTCTGAAAACTAAAATCCTTCTGGTTGTTCAATGTAGACTTCTTCTTCAAGTTCCCCATTCAGAAAATATGATTTTACGTCCATCTAATATACTTTAACATTTTTGGAGCATGGATAAGCTAAAAGTAAACGGATTGCTTCCATTCTAGAAACTGGGGCAAATGTCTCTTCAAAGTCGATTCCTTCAATCTGTGCATATCCTTTACATACCAATATACATTTGTTCCTTGTAACCTGTCCATATTCATTCAATTTATTCCTGAAAACCCATTTTGTGTCGATCACATTCTTATTCTTTGGTCTTGGAACCAATTCCTAAGTGTCATTTTTCTCTATTTGATCTAATTCTTCATCCATGGCCTTATTCCAAAATTCATCCTTGCTCGCTTCTTCAAAAAAATTTGGTTCAATTGTAGATAAGAGTGCTAGGTGTGTTTGTTCTGGTGAACGAATTTTTCTTCTAGTCTCAACTCCTTCATCTTTGTTTCCAATAATCTGATCTGAAGGATGATTCTTTTGCACTCGTTTGCTAGGTGTCTTTGGAGATACTTTATAAACTTGCTCTTCTGCTTCTGTCGGATTCTCTTCATCTTCATCTTCCTATTCTACTTCTTTTTCATCTTCTTCTTCAAAAATTTGTTCCATTGATTTTTTTTTTCTTCCTTTGATTCTGGTCTGCCTGTTTCATCAATTGTTACGTTGATGTTTTCCACAACTTTGTCCAATCTTATATTGTAACACTTGTATTCTTTCCTTGTACTTGAGTAACCAACAAGTATTCATTTGTCCACACGAGAGTCAAACTTTCCCATTCTGTCATCTTCTCTTTTGATGTAGCATTTGCTTCCAAAAACTCTGAAGTGCTTCACATTTGTTGGTCTTCCTTTCCATAGCTCGTAGGGAGTTTTATCAGTGTTGTTTATGAGCATTACTCTATTTTGAATGTGAACTGTTGTATGCACTGCCTATGTCCAAAATATATCTATCAATTTGGAATCCATTAGCATTGTTTGAGCCATTTTTTGTACTGTCCTGCTCTTTCTTTCAACAACTCCATTCTATTGAGGTGTCCTAACAACAAAGAATTGCCTTTTTATTACATAACTGCTACAGTAGTCCATAAATTCCTTTCAAGTGAAATCTCCTCCATTATCAGATCTAAAACATTTGATTCTTGAATCCATCTCATTTTCAACCATTTCCTTGTAGATCTTGAAGTTTTCAAAAGCTTCTAACTTGTTCTTGAGAAAGCAAACTGCAGTCATTCTTGTATAATCATCAACTAATAACATAAAGTATTTTTCACATTTTAAGCTCTTTGTTGTAGTTGGTTCAACTATATCAGTGTGCACAATTTCTAGTGGTCTTGTTGTTGAATATTCCTTTGATTTGAACCTGGTCTTTGTTTTCTTTCCTTGTTGAAAATGCTTGCATAAAGTGTTGGTTGGTTTCGTGATCTGGGGAATTTCTCTGACTGCTTCTCTTTTTTTGACTTTGACAAGGTTATCAAAATGCATGTGACCCATTCTTTTATGCCATAACCAACTTTCATACTCCTTTCCTAGAAAACACTTTTCATTTCCAATTTTACTTAACACATATATGTTGTTTGAATTTCTTGCAGTTGTACCGACCAATTTCCCTGAACCTTCTTTTCTTATCTCACACTTTTCTGAATTGAAAGTAAGTTTATGACCTTGGTCACACATTTGACTCACACTTAGAAGATTATGATTCATATATTCTACCAATAGAACATTTTGTGCCTTTTCATTCTTATTCCCAATTTGGATTGTGTCTTCTCTAATGATTTTGGATGAATTATCATTTCCAAAGGAGACTGGTCCATTTTTTTTCTTTTCGTAATGTAAGAAATTTGTATTTATCACCTATCATGTGTTTTGAACATCCACTGTAAACATACCAACTATGTTTCTTCTTCTTAACTTGTAGAGCGATTGTGCATTCTTCATTGTTATATTGATCTTGCTTTCTTATCCATGTCATTTTCTGAGGTTCTTGTATGTGATTGTTGTTATTCTGTTGAGGTTTTTAGGAGGGACTGTCATTCTACAATCCTTGGCCATGTGTCCAAAATTGTTACATTTGTAAAATTCCACTTCAGTGCTCAAATATTCAAACCTGTTGTAACTTCTTCTTTGTGTGTCACTAGGTCTCCTTGAATAATCCCTTTGTGTATAACTCTCAAAGTTGTTATTGTTCCTGTTGTTAGCTCTGCAATTCACATCTTTATGTCCAAAACTATTACATACATAACATAAACCAAAAAATATTGTTTGATACCTGGGAGTTGAATATATTCTGAAAGGAGGTGCTCTTATGAATCCTTCTTCTTCTTGAGGCCTATCTGTCTGTTGTTGATGCTGAAATCTGAATCTTCTTGGTGGAGGAGTGTCCCTGTAATCTTCCTTGTATATATTTCTATCCTCTTTGATTTTTTCTACATAGCTCTTTGGATTTGTTTCTTTCTCTATTTTTTTGGAGCTTGATCCCTTTTCTGTCTGATTGTATCCAAGTCCGAACTTGTCAAGATGAGATTTTTGACTACTGATAATGTCATCCCGAACTTTTGAGCTATTCTGCATATTTTTATTTTGAATATCCTTTCTTAGTGTGACAACCTCTACTTCCAAGTTTCCAATGATCTTGTCCTTTTCTTCTAGTTGTTATTTGAGTGCTTATTCAATTCTTTTATCTTCTTCTATTTGAACCTTCAATTTTGTGATCATTTGTTCTAGTTCTCGAGTGTCCTTTTTCTTGTCTAGTTCTGCTTGTAGTTTCTTCTTTTCTCTTCTGATAAATTCTATGGCACACATTAATTCTTCTCGATAGTCAAATTCTGCCTCTTCAATTTCTTCTTCAACTTCTTCACATTCTTCTTCAGCTTCTTCATATTCTTCTTCGAAGTCTTCTTTGTCAGAGTCTTTTACTACCATGAATAGAACTCTTCTTGTCTCATTGTCACAGACTTAATCTTCATCTGATGATGAGATGTCTTCTTTGGTGTATAAGGTTTTCTTGAAAATTTTCTTTGTAGCTCTTTTGCCTTTATATGTGTGTTTTCCTTTTGAGTAACCTTCATCATTTCTCTTTTTCTTATGAGGAAATTTGTTATCAAAATGACCAATACCATCACAATTAAAACAAATTAAAGGGAGCTTACCTTTATACCTACCATTGGTTCCCTTGTTTAGTCTTTTGACGAAGTTGGCCACTTCTTCATCATCTTCTGGGGCGTCACTATTGCTGCTATATTCTTCTTGTTCCTTTTTCTTTTGCTTTGATCTTTTGGATGCCTTGAAGGTTGTTTCTTTTATAACTGGATTTTCCTGCTCAGTTCTCATTTCATATGCTGTGAAGATTCCATGCAGTTCATCCATGCTTATTGAGTCCAGATACGATCTTTCTTCTAGTGCTAATATCTTAGGGTTGAATCTCATAGGAAGAGATCTTAGTATCTTTTGAACAATTACAGATTCTTCAATTTCTTCTCCCAATCCTATGATTACATTCATTGTTCCATCGAATCGTAAGAAGTAGGTTGTGATATCTTCATCTTCCTTCATTTTTAGTTGTTCAAACTGACCTTTGTAAGTCTGAAGCTTTGCTACTTTGACTTTTGTATCTCCTTCATAAATATTTTGAAGCTTGTCCCAATTCTCTTTAGAGGATTTACAGTGTGCAACTTTAGTGAATACTGTATCACTGAGACCATTCAAAAGTGCATTTGTGGATTTGGAATTATTTTCACCGAGTTTTACTGCTTTGTCATTTGTTGGTGGAACTGGTGGTGTTGTGTATCCATATACAATTGATTACCAAACTTGAAATCCATGTGCCTATATATATGTCCTCATCCTTATGCTCCAAAAAACGTACTTCTATCCATCAAACTGTGGTATTCCATTTTTATATGAGTTGGTACTCTCCATGATCTACCTTTCAATGGCTAAACTAATTTCTGAAAGAACCTGATCTGATACCAATTGTTGGATTACTCTGATACCAATTTTTGGATTACTGTGAGGGGGGGTGAATCAGTAATAGAGCAATTTAATCATTTTTAACCATATAATCCAAGTGTTATATCAATGAATCATTATCATCCAATAACTACAGAGTAAATAAGCAATGAAAAAATTAACAAACATACACATACACAGTACACCAGTGTTTTACGTGGAAACCCAAATTGGGAGAAAACCACAGAAAGTTTTTTCTTATATGTATTGAAGAATTACATTCATTGGAAGCACCAACTTCCTTTGTTTTCCAGCTGCAACTGGAAGGAGGATCCAAACCCCTAGTTTCTCAGGCTACAACCTGAGGGAAGCTCCAACTCCCCAATTCTCTGGCTATAACCAAAAGGAGGCTACAACCCCCTATGTTCTCTGGCTACAACCGGAAGGTGGCTACAACCACCTGTCCTTGCCCCGTCCTGCCACTCTGAAGTAGAAGTAGAATCATGGAACCACTGTCAATCTATCACTATGAGATATACCACTGTAAACATGTACCAATAAATCTAAAACATGCATCAACCATGCATCAACCTGTACCTCAACCTCTAATCAACCTGTACCATAAACAATTGCATCAACCATGCACCAACCTATACCAAATAACCTGTAATCAACCTGTACCATAAACAAGTGCGTCCAACCATGTACCAAGTATGTACCAATCATGTGTCAACTACTCATCAATATGTACTAACATCATCAACTATACACCTCATGTATGTGCCAACTCATCAACTACTTGTCTCAACCATGTACTCAACATGTACCTCAAACAAAATCCCTCATCAATTTCATCATCCAAATCTGATTTGTAGCTATGTAATAGACCTGGTGTATACGATCACATTCCTACAAACCTTCCTTAACTTCAAAAACAAGAGACTAGCATTTTCATCAAACTTTTCTTTAGTCTCACATGCCTAGTTTTGGATTAGTCAACAACCCTAACTTGAAGTAATCATAACTTTGTACCTGTAATGCATAAATATTTGAAACTGATA
>JASDQU010503076.1:70503-97453 GCA_032191745.1 Picea mariana
GTCCCATTGAGAAATGGAAGCCACCATGCTGAAGTAGTCCAACCGCCATTGTAAACCAGGGTCCCATGTCCAATTGCTCATGTGATCCCCACATGGAAGATATCGGCACCCAATAACCAACTGAAAATGATGCTCCAAAGACCGACACCTGTCATGTGGATCCAAATAAGAAGATCCATCCACATAGTGGAAAATGGTCGTAGCAGAATCTGGAAGGAATAATATCACTATAGAGTATGCAGGATGGACGCTGGTAATAATCATTGGCTCCTGATTTGTCACATTGATACTCTCTACAGAAAGTGGATTAGAGTTATCAAATAAAATATGAAAGTGGTTGTCATCCCATAAATGACAACTATCCATATACCAATCATCGCAATCGGCCTCCAAATTATACCAAGCATATATTTCTTGATTATATTCATCTCTGATGTCCGCCATAATAAATCTCTCCTGCATGCTATCCAATGAATCTTGAATACTACGAAAACTATCACTGAGGTAGCTTGTGAGGCCATCCAATTTGACATCCAATGTGTCATACAATTGAGATTTGAATGCTTTAGTAATTTGTAGAATTTATTTGAAGGTTTGAGAGGAAATAGCCATCTGAGCACCCTATGAACTCTTCAGTCCCACAACCATCATGAAAAAACCCAAAAAATAGAATAATAAGTTACGACAGAAAATCACGGTTTTTTCTGGAAAAACCCTGAAAAACTACTGAATTTAAAATACTCATAACTTCACTTCCGGGACTCCGTTTCAGCTGATTTGTTTTTTGAAATTGGGTGAAATTGTGAGAGAAACTCAGATATGTAATTTGTTTGGGCAAATTCGGCCTCTAACTGCTACAGAAATAAAATAAAAATTGCGCCGCCGTCTACGGAAATAATCCTGAAAATTCCAGATCTTAAAACTTCAATATCTTGACTTCCCGGACTCTGTTTCAGATGATTTTTTTTTTCAACTTGGGTTTTTTTTCTGAGAGGAACTTAGATCTACAACCTGTTTCTGCAAATTTTGCACAAAAATATACCAAAAAATTCTAGAATGTCGCGACCCTCTTTTTTTCTTCTCTGAAAAAAATCTGCAAAAAAAAATATATATTTTCCCATAATGTCTGCCAAGGAAAGTGCTCTGATACCAATTGTTAAGAACCTGAATAGATCTATAAATATAATCACCACAAATACTGAATACACAATAGATCCATGAAGCAAGATAGAATAAACCACACTTTATTATATCAAAACCCTTGAGGTAAGGCAACACCATACAATGGATCCTATTATGAAAGGGATCCTCTCCTGTTCACTTGCCTCTTCGAGGGGGAAACCTCCTAATGAGATTCAACTCCAAACACAATATTTCTCTTCATATCCCATTACATTGCTTGAACCCCTTTATATAGTACTACCATTACCTAAGAACATTCTAGAGGAGGAATATTCTAGAAGTAGAACCTTCTAAGAATTCCTCTTACATTTATTATATCTAATTACTCATTTATTATATCTAACTACATAGTGGGTCTTATTTAATAATATAGTGGACCCATTCCTCCTTACATTGAATGACCTCCACTATTATCACTATGGGCCCTCTGCCCTCCCCTGCCCCCCCCACTACCTCTCTAGCTACCTTACAATTTTGGTGGTTAGAATTTTCTACTGTAGAAATTGATTGATACAACCATTAGGCTGTTACATAACTTGTTGATAACACTACATAACAACCCCCTAATCACCATCAAAATCTTGCTTTAATTATTGAAAGTTTAACTAGTCTTTGCTAGCTCTGTTTTCAACATCTTGTACTTGATTTTGGATGGTTAAATTTGCAGCTATTATTATCATTCATTGTTGATATATATATTTTCATACTGCTGCAATTTGGGACAACAAGATTACTTATTGCATCCCTATTGATTTGAAGCTTTTATTATCATCTATTGTCTTGTTCCAGGCAAGGATAACATTCTTTTGTAGGTACATCATATTTGACAACCAATTACCCTATCACAAGACTATTTCCCAAGCTTCATCTCTACATTTGACCTTGACCTATAGGGGCATATCTCATATCTTATCATTTTCCATCTCAATTCCCCCCTTGTGGTGATTTTCATCATCACTAAAGTGAGGGGAGTGTTTATCTAAGGTGACAGTTGATAAATACTCCCATAGTTGTCACACATTTGTGGTTTGGGTTGGGCTTTGCCCAAGCTACAATATGTACGATAACACTGACTATAGTAAATAATTTCAATTGTTTGCTTTTGTGTAACATACAAAATATATAAATATTAAGTGATAATAATCATAAATCATAATAATAATAAATAATTATTAATTGTATAAGGGACGCATCCTTTCATGGATGGTCACCATATGTGCCTTTAGGTTCTCTATATATTCGACATTTTTATTGTACATCTATTCATCATATATTATCTATTTTATATCATTATATACATTCTTGTTCAATAGATTTATTGTCCAATATGGATTATAGTTATTTATTCCATTTATGATGGATGTTCGTCATAAGAATCAGATTGGTTATTTGCATTGGTATCAAAGCTTTGTTGTTGATCCTATCTATTGGCCATATAGGCTTGTAGCCTCATACAAAAAAAAATTAGAGTTTCTCTTATTTATCCAGGTCTTTGACCAGTGAGGGAAAATTTTCATTAAAAAAAAACATCATAAAAAAATTACCTTTAAAGAAATAATCTTTCAGTTGAAAGAAATTATAAGTTATTACCAAATATCAAGAAGAAGGGAAAAAAAAAAGGAGAAGAAAAAAGAAAGAAAAAGAAAGAATAAAAAAAGAAAAGAAAGTTTAAAAGAAAAAGTTTCAAAGAAGAAGGAAGAGTAAATTCTGATTTTATTGTTGGTGGTTTACAAGCCCGTGGTTTTGGTAAACCATTGGCCCATGGTATTTCACCCTATAATTTTTTTTTTTACAGTGGTAACTTTTTACGACTTTTTATATACACGTGGTGGGGTTGAAGCCAAAATAAAAAGTCAATGTCCTAAGTTTTTTGGAGTAATATTAATTCAATAAAAGTCAAAAGATATTTTAGCAAAATAATAATGTGCCCAATTAACTTGTGTAAATGATATTCATATAGGAAAAATACGAAGAGAGGGTATCATATCAAATATTGTGGAGTTAGAGATATCCACAAAAAGACAAGGATGAAAGTTAAAGGATTTTAAAAAAAGAAGAAGTGAAAAGTGTAATTTTTTTAAAGTGGGTTCTTGAAATTCATACATTTATCATTTATTAAAAAAATAAGAAGTGAACTGTGACATCTACAAAGAAAACATTTTCGGAAAAATGTCCCTATTGCTCAAAAAATGAAGAGTATGAAAGGGGCCTCATGAATGGAACTCTCCCTGTCCATATTGTAAAAATCTTTTTACTTTAGTAGAAAATTAAGGTGACATGCATTGTGAAGTGAAAATAAAATAATTAGAGAACCAACTAATTCATTATCAACAACACAACATAAATTTACAATTTCAGGTTGGGTTGGAACAAATGCTAAAAAACCAAAAAGAGAGTCAAAAAAAAAATCTTGAGGGAAAATTACTAGAAAAAGACAGACATTTCTTACTTAAAAAATTATAACCAAAAGTTATTGGTACAAATAAACGAGTCAAAAGATAAGAAGAAAAGGGATCATAAGTCAGAACAAGCTAATCGCGATCTCATTAAGATATTAACAGAGAAAGATGAAGAGAACTTTTGTTTAAAGAACCATAATCAAAGCTTGGTTGAACAAATCAAGAAGTTAAAGAATGAGAAGAAATTATCCAAAAAGATGAAGAAACTCTCACCTGAGAATCCTTAATCAACAATTGCTTACACAAATTAAAAGTTTAAAGAACGAAATAGTGAAAAATTTGGAATCAAAAAATGGAGACGACAAGTCAGGAAATAAGGAAGAACTTTTACGTTTAAGGCGACATAATCAAGAATTACTTACCCAAATTAGAAAGCTAAAGCATGATAATAAGTCTTTACAAAAAGAGTTAGATCACAAAGAAACAATGACTAAATCAGTTGAAATAGAGAGGCTTCTAGTTCAAAAATTCCAAAACTTAGAGAAAAAAACAAACACTGATCCAATTGAGTTACCAGAAACATCAAAAGTTGAAAAAAGATCCAAGAAACAATATCCAGAAGAGATTTGGGTGCCTTATCGTCATCCAAATCACAAGATTCGTTACGACCAACAACAAGGTCAAGAGGAATCTAAACAATGTTCTTCTTACCAACAACTAGACTATAACATTGAAAACGAATGGAGACAAAATCGACAACTTCTGTGGAAGCCAAAAATAATAAATCCTATCCGAACAATCAATCATCAATCAGTTCGAATGAAAGTAGATTTGGGATGGATCACTTCCAAAAAGATGCAACATATTACTTCAGGAATTTGAAAATTATATCGTTTTGTTTCTTCAAGTGTCACAATTACAAAACAAAAGATCATGATAAGTCAGTTCAAGTTAGAACAAGAGATAGGTGCTTCTCTAATCATGCTTTGAGGACACAACATTTTTAAGGGGAAGGAAATTTAACATACAAAATATATAAATATTAAGTGATAATAATAATAATAATAATAATAAATAGTTATTAATTGTATAAGGACACATCATTTCATGGATGGTCACCATATGTGCCTTTAGGTTCTCTATATATTTGGAACTCTCATTGTACATCTATTAATCATATATTATCTATTTTGTCTCATTATATACATTCTTATTCAATATATTTATTGTCCAGTATGGATTACAATTATTTATTCCATTTATGATAGATGTTCGTCGTAAGAATCAGATTGGTTCTTTGCATTTCGCATATGATTTCACTATGGTTGCTATGCGTTTGCAAAAGAATCAAGAAGGAATGGAAAAGTCTATTGCATTCATGAACAGAGCTCCCAAGGGTTAGAACTTAAATACGAGCTTATGGAAAAGCAAGCGTATGCATTGGTGAAAGGCTTAGCCTACTTTAAAGATTACTTCTAGAATGGTTGAGTGGTAGCATATGTACCTCACCCCATGGTTAAGGAGATACTGATACAAAATGAATGTAGTGGAACCAAGGGGAGGTGGATCACAAAGGTCCAAGAGTATGATCTTGAGATCAAGCCTATCAAGTTGGTCAGAGGGAAAGGGTTAACAAAAATGATGGCTGAGAACACCTTGGATGCAATTCAACACAATCCCATTGATGTTTAGGTAAATTATTAGTCTGTGTCACTACAACATTGAGATTGATATGCAAATGTAATTTATTATTTGGCGAATTTATCTTGTCCTACTGACTTCACCTAGATGCAAATGTTGCCGAGTATTGTCTTTTGTAGGGTGGCTTGGGATGGAGGAGCCTTTATGGGATCATTTTGCGGTGTGTAGATTAGGACGAATCCAGAGAGATCTTGAAAGATCTCCATTCAGGCGTGTGTGGTGGGCATTTTTCTGCTCGCACCACTGCACACAAGATCATGCACGCCAATTACTACTGGCCTACATTGTTTGTAGTCGTGCATGCATTTTTGCGAGCATGTGAGCCATGCAAGAGATTCGAAGGGAAGCATAAGCTCCCTGCTTTACCTTTGGATCTAGTTATCGTAGAGGCTCCTTTCCAACAGTGGGGCCTTGAATTCATAGGACAACTCTCACAAGATTCTAATGATGGCCATAGTTGGATCCTTGTAGCCCCAAATTATTTTATTACGTGGTTGGAGGCCATTCTACTCAATATCTCTTCCAGTGCGAATATTGCCAATTTCTTAGAAGAGAACATCATTACCCGTTTTGGAGCTCCCAGCAAAATCACTATAGATTGTTGAAATATTGTAACTACAAAGAATATTCTACTTAGTATTGAGCTATTATCTTATAGATCAATCCCCTTTAGTGGATTGATCATGCCGAGATTTGTATAAGACTAAATCCCCTTTTGTGGATTGGTCAAACCCTAATTATATGCTGCTAATTAAGAAGTCGACCCCCAGGCCTAATTAAAGTGGTTTTAGCCACTAAAGAAGAAGTTGACCCTGCTTGATGAAGAGACACCACCCTAGCACCTTCCAGCTAGTATAAATAAGAGTGGAAGGTGCCTCATTAGCTCACTCACTTAAGTCACTCATCTAGTGCGCAAGTTTGAAGGAAGTTGCAATTGCCAGTCGCTGAAAGAAGGAAGAGAGAGGCACATTGCTCAGTGTTGGATATTCTCTTGTGTTTGGTTTATTATCTTGGCATTGTATTGGCAATCTATATTAATGAAGTTTTTGCTGGGTTTTCTCCCCCATGAGGGTTTCACAAGATAAATGTTGTGTACCTTGTGATTGTGTATCTTTCAGTGATCCTGCTTATGCTATTATTGTCTAGTAAATTGAAAAGAACTTAATAACCTCTCTAAATTTAACATGGTATCAGATCTTGATTGAATATAGCACCTTTCACTGGGTTACCAAAAACGTCACTGTTGTCGTACAAGAAAATTAAGGCTTTTTGTTGGAAGAGAGTTTCAGCCTAAAAAATATCTAGGGAAGTGCACCCTAGCCTAGCGAACTCATTGGTAGCTTGAGCGCACCTTTTCAGTGGACAAAGCCTCCGAAAAGTGAAACCCTAGTTTTTGTTGGTACCAGAAAACCAAGAAACCATAACTAGTACCAGAAGTACCAGTTTCAAGGGGTAAAATTTGGATTTTCAGAAAACAGACTATACTAGGCTACTTGCCTCAACCAAGCGCACCTCCTGGTAAGTTCAGATTTAAATTCTAAGCACTTTCATTTTTTGGTCATTTTCTCAGTTCCCGGACAAGATGCATGCAAGCACCAAGTTTGTTGACAAGTTAGAAGGTGTGGATAACTTCTGTGCCTGGAAGTATAGGATTGCACTCATTCTTGAAGAGAATGACCCTGCAAGATTCATCAAGGAAAATGTACCAGAACCCGCAGATGCTACAACCAAAACAAAGTACCAGAAGGATATGGCTAGGGCCAAAAGAGTCATTGCTGTCTCTATTAAAGATCACTTGATCCCTCAAGTGGCTTCTAAGAATACTCCAAAAGAAATGATTGATTTCCTAACCAGAATGTATGAAGGAAGGAACATTAACCAGAAGATGAACTTGAGAACCCAACTCAAGAATACAAAGATGCAGAAAGGAGAAATAGTTTATGACTACTTCTCCAGGATCTCTCAATTCAAGGAACAACGAGAAGCAATTGGAGATAACCTAGATGAAGATGAACTCATAATGACATCTCTTAATGGTCTCACAAGACCTTGGGATGCATTCATTCAAACTATTTGTGTCAGAAAGAAGAAACTACAATTTGACAGTCTTTGGGAATAATGTGTTCAAGAAGAAGCAAGAGTAGCTAATCGAGAAGCAGTACTATTAAGGGATGAAGATCGAGCCCTAGCTTTTCATGTTAAAGGAGGAAAGAGAATGTCTCACTTCAAGAAGGAGACCCACCTACATAAGGAATCTCAATCCCCAAATAGATTCATCCATAAAGAATCTAACCCTCCAAGGAGATTCCAAAAGTTTTAGAAAGGTCAAAGAAGAGAAAAGGATTTCTCCTCTTATCAATGTTACCATTGTGACAAGATGGGACATATTGCTAAGAATTTTCCAACTAGAAGAGAAGAACACAAGAAGAGAAATAACAAAAGACACCATGCCCATGCAGTTTAAGATGATGAACCACCCACAAAGATGATTAAATAAAAGATTGAAGACTATGTCTTATTCTTTGCCCTCCTAGGATCAGTGTCACCTTGAGAGGATACTTGGCTCATGGATGGTGGTGCTTCTAAGCACATGACAGGTCAGAGAGACATTCTCTCTAGCCTTACAGAAAAAAAACTTTCCCCAGAAAGTTACGCTTGGAGATGATTACCAGTACCCTATCAAAGGAGTGGGAGAGTCCACCTACAAACTTGATTCAAGGACCCCGATGAAGATGAAGGATGTACTATATGTACCAGGTTTGACAAAGAATTTTCTTTCTATCTCAACTTTAGATAAGAAAGGATTTAGGGTTGCATTCATAGATGGTGAAGTCCTTATGTGGCCTAAAGGAAAAACCATAGAAAATGCAATTGTTATTGGAACATAAGAAGGTGGTCTGTACAAGTTAAAAGGTCACTCAGATGCAGCCTTGACTCACTCTACTGAGAGTCCATGTGAACTTTGGCATATAAGACTAGCTCACATCAACTACAAAGCCTTACCATATGTGAGAAAGGCAGTTATAGGTCTGCCAGATTTCAAGGTTGATCATGAAGGTGTGTGCAAGGGATGTGCACAAGGAAAGAACATAAATAACCCTTTCCCGAAAAGTGAAAGTAAATACGAAGGAGTCTTGGAGCTCATCCACTCAGATGTATGTGGCCCAATGCCATGAAATCTCTCTCAGTGGGTATGTATACTATGTGTCATTTATTGATGACTATTCTCACAAGACTTGGGTTTACTTCTTGAAATCAAAAGATGAAGTGTTTGGAAAATTCAAGGAATTTAAAGCCTTGATAGAGAATATCTTTGAAAGAAAAATCAAGATACTCAGGTCAGATAATGGAGGAGAATACACCTCAAAAGAGTTTGTAAGCTTTTGCAGAGATGTCGGGATTAAGAGAGAGCTCGCCACTCCCTACAATCCTCAACAAAATGGTGTAGCAGAAAGAAAGAACATAACTATAATGGAAGCAATGAAGACTATGATCCATGATCAAGATCTCCCAATGCACTTATGGGCAGAAGCAACAAGAACAACAATGTATGTACAAAACAGATTATCCTATAGTGCACTTGGGTTCAAAACCCCCGAAGAAATGTTCTCCGGAAAGAAGCCAGAAGTAAGCCATTTCAAGATATTTGGTTGTCCAGTGTTTGTACACATTCCAAAAGAGAGGAGAACCAAGCTGGACCCTTCAGGAAAGAAGGGAATATTTTTCGGTTACTGTGAGGTCTCTAAGGCCTTTAGAATTTATATACCACGTTACCATCACAATTAGATCAACAAAGATGTAACCTTTGATGAAGATGCAACACTCAAGAAATCAAGGAGATGCCAACTTGAAGAAGTATATGAACAAGAACTTATAGCTCCCAGAGTTGCAGAACCAGTGAGGGAAGTCACAGTTTCCCCTGATGATGAAATTCAAAAAGATCACGATATGATAGAATCTCAAGAACCTCCCCAGATGACGATATTTCACAAGAGAAAGTGAGCGTAGACGAGGGAACTTATTCAAGATGGAGAGAAGTATGGTGCCCCGGAAGGAACCATGAGACAAGTCAAGAAACCTAAGTCATTCTCCAATTATATGGCTTTGATGTGTGATCTCATAGAGAAGGAGCCTACTTGCTTTGAAGAAGCCATTCAGAAGAAAGAATGGGTAGATGCCATGACATAAGAATACCAATCAATTATAAAGAATGATGTATGGGAAATAGTTTCCAGACTGAAGAATAAAGATGTGGTATCTTCCAAATGGTTATACAAGATAAAAAAATGTTGTTGATGGAAGTATTGAAAAAAATAAAGCAAGGTTTGTAGCTCATGGCTTTTCTCAAAAGGAAGGCATTCATTATGAAGAGACGTTTTCTCCTGTAGCCAAATACACTTCTATCAGAACCATCATTGCTCTTGCAACAAAGATGAAGTGGAAGTTACACTATATGGATGTGAAAACAACCTTCTTAAATGGTGTTATCGAAGAAGACAACCTCAAGGGTTTGAAGTTGAAGACATAAAGACTCATGTCAGTAGGTTGAAAAATGCTTTGTACATATTGAAGCAAGCTCCTAGAGCTTGGTATGGAAGGATTGACAGTTTCCTGACGAGCTTGGGCTTTACCAAGAGTAAAGATGACTCTAACCTTTACTTCAAGGTTATGAATGATGAGCCAGTTATATTATTGTTGTATGTAGATGACTTATTATTAACTGGAGAAGAAAAACTCATCATTGATTGTAAGAAGAAGCTCACTGCAGAATTTGAGATGAAAGACCTAGGCCTAATGCACTATTTCTTAAGTCTTGAGGTTTGACAGAGCCCAGAGAAGATCTTCCTTAACCAAGGGAAGTATGCAATTGAAATACTTAAGAGGTTCGATATGTTGGAGTGTAAATCCACGAACACACCCATGGAAACAAAGTTGAAGCTCCTGGTTGATACTTTGTCAGAATTGGTTGATGCTACGCTTTACAGACAGATCATTGGATCGTTGATGTATCTGATGAATACCAGGCCAGGTATATGTTTTGTTGTGAACACCTTGAGTTAGTATCTGGTAGAGCACATACGTGTTCACCTTGTTGCTGCAAAACATGCGATGAGATACCTTAAGGGTTCGTTGGACTTTGGTCTCTGTTATAATGGAGATCATGACTTCAGACTGAGTGGTTATACCGATTCAGATTGGGCTAGAAGTGTTTCTGACAGGAAGAGCACTTCAGGATGTTGTTTCAATTTGGGGTCAGCCATGACTTCATGGAAGAGTAGGAAGCAATCCAGTATTGCTCTCAGCATGACAGAAGCAGAATACATTGCTGCATGTTCCTCCAGTTGTGAAGCCATATGGCTTTGGAAGTTGTTGACAGGTCTATTTGATCTGGAGATGGAAGCAACCATGATTCTATGTGATAACCAGAGTTGCATAAAAATGATTGAGAACCCTGTGTTCCATGACAAGTCGAAGTACATAGAAATCCGATATCACTACATTCGTGATATGGTCCAGAGGGGAGCTATAAAGCTCCAATATGTTGGCACAAATGAGCAGGTTGCAGATGTATTGACCAAGCCTCTATGTCGTGTAAAGTTTGATCACTTTCGAGACAAGATTGGTATAGTCCGAAAGGACCTCCCTCGAAAGGGGGAGTGATGTTGATGATACTATGGTACCCTGGCCAACAATGGGTAGCTCAGTTAGGATTTTATATCCTAGGGGATTGATCATCTCTAGACAGATCCCGAAGGTTCGGTAAGGATGGTTTGTTAGAGTACCTGTGCATGTATATGCTAGTTGTTGTCAGTAGTGGTAGCTCCATTGGATTTTTATAATCCTAGGGAATCTTATGATTCCTGGGCAGATCCTAAAGGTCCAGTAAGGACGGTCTGTCAGAGTACCATGTGGTAGCTCCGTTAGGATTCTATATCCTAGGGAATCTTATGATTCCTGGGCAGATCCCTAGGGACTGTCAGAGTACCACAAAATGTTGTTGATACACCTACCTCATTCTGTTGCCCCATGGTGATGATGATGATGATGTTGCTCCAGCCTCGTGCTGTGATGATGTTGTTTCTCCAACCTCGTGTTGTGATGTTGTTGATCGAGCCTCGTGCTGTTGATGGTGATGTTGTTGATGTTGTTGTTATTGCTTTTATGCTAACTGATGTTGATGTTTCAGGTTCCAGCTTCATGCTGTGAACGATGATGATGATGCCATTCCAGCTCCATACTTTGAATGATGATATTATTGATGATGAGAAAAACTTCCGATGATTTATAGATATGCCAGTCAGTGTTCTAGATGCTGTTGATGTTGCTTCCCTCTCTCTCCTGATGATGTTGTAGAATACCCTTCTTGTTAAGGGGGACTGTTGAAATATTGTAACTGCAAAGAATATTCTACTTATTATTGAGCTATTATCTTATAGATCAATCCCCTTTTGTGGATTGATCATGTCAGGCTTTGTATAAGACCAAATCCCCTTTTGTGGATTGGTCAAACCCTAATTATATGCTACTAATTAAGAAGTCATCCCCCAGGCCTAATTAAAGTGGTTTTAGCCACTAAAGAAGAAGTTGGCCTTGCTTGACGAAGAGACACCACCCTAGCGCCTGTCAGCTAGTATAAATAAGAGTGGAAGGCGCCTGATTATCTCACTCACTCGAGTCACTCATCTAGTGCACAAGTTTGAAGGATGCTGCAATTGGCAGTTGTTGGAAGAAGGAAGAGAGAGGCACATTGCTCAGTGTTGGA
Source organism: Picea mariana (assembly GCA_032191745.1). Taxonomy (NCBI): domain Eukaryota; kingdom Viridiplantae; phylum Streptophyta; class Pinopsida; order Pinales; family Pinaceae; genus Picea; species Picea mariana. Next base: position 82,549 of record JASDQU010503076.1, read on the forward strand.
TAATCTCTTGTGTTTGGTTTATTATCTTGGCATTGTATTGACAATCTATATTAAGGAAGTTTTTGCTAGATTTTCTCCCCCATGAGGGTTTCCCAGGATAAATGATGTGTACCTTGTGATTGTGTATCTTTTAGTGATCCTGCTTATGCTATTATTGTCTAGTAAATTGAAAAGAACTTAATAGTTGCTCTAAATTTAACACAGATAATGCCGGTGTCTTTAGATCTATCGAACTGGTGGATTTTTGTTCCCAATACAGTATTACGTTGGCTTATGCTGCCAACTATTATCCATAGGGGAATGGAATAGCAAAGTCCAACAATAAGAACCTTATCAAAATCCTCAGGAAGACCATTGGTGATAACAAGCGAGTTTGGGACAATAGCCTCAAGTATGCACTTTGGGCTGACAAAATTACCAAAAAATGTGCTACGAAAAAGAGTCCATTCGAGCTAGTTTATGGTTTGAATGTGGTTTTTCCCGTAAATTTGAAGCTACCAATAAACAAGTTGTTGGGACAATTTCCAGACAACTAGGAGGCCTTGTAGCATCACATTGATAGGTTGGTGCAACTCAAATCAAAAAGGTGTTTGACCGCAAGGAAAAAGGAAAAAAACTATCAAGTTGGTGACATAGTTTTGCTATGGGACAAGAGAAATGAAAATTTTGGTGACCATGCCAAGTTTGATAGTCTATGGTTAGGCCCATATTATATTGATATGGTGGTGGGGCCCAACACTTTTCAACTATCCAGCTTGGACGGTGAACATGGGGGGCTGCTAGTCAATGGGAAACGACTGAAATACTACTTCCAGTGAGGATTTAGTATTCAAAATAAAAAAATAAAAATGAAAAGAAAGATTTTTTTTTTTTTTTTGGTGGTTTGGGATTTAGTATTCAAAATAAAAAAATAAAAATGAAAAGAAAGAAATTTTTTGTTTTTTGGGGGGTTTGGGATTTAGTTCACCTTGTTGTTTTAGTCATTTTTCAGTCATTTCCAGATCTGTAGCTTGTTGTTTATACTTTACGACAAAAAAATTTGGTCCCTTTTCTGTGCAAATTTTTCATTTTCATTTGCATGCTTTCAGCCCTAGTTATTTCTTGCTGTTTTTTCCTTCTTCTTGTCAGTTTTACACTTTCTTTTTGCAAAAATAAGTGCCTCACATGAGGCTGTTTTCTTCCCCAAGTGGCTTGCTGTCAGATTTTTTTAGCCATGAGTCAGAAAGTAATATTTTGTTGAAGGTTTTTTCATTTTTCCTCGCACTTCTTCCTGTAGAGTGATTCTGGATGAGGGTCAATTTAATTGTTTTCTGAAGCATTGGAGTCTTTAGGATGGGTAGAACAAAAGAGACATAGGAGAGTCTTTGAGTCACCTTATTGTTTGTTTTTTCGTTTTTCTCACTGATGTCTGTCTCTTTGAGTTGGTGGTCCACCTCATCTAGGACTAGGGACATGGTGTTGTTGTTATTTCATCTTGGTATTTACTTGATTACTTCACGCCAGGAGAGAGGATTTCATCACTGCCTCTTCTCCTTCCAGATCATCCCTCATTGACGACGACACATCATCTGGGGGATGGTCCAGAAGTAGAGTACCTTGATGGATGTTATCCTCATTGGCAACTATCTCGCACTCGACAAGGCTGATCATCATTGGGATTTGCTCGGGTGATCCTCGTCAGCGTTCGACATCATGACATTTTTCACACTCACGGGTTGTGCTCGTACCTTAGGGTCTCTTTGCATTATTGGTGGGTACCTTCGTGCCTGACATGGTTTTACATTATTGACATCTGACTAGGTGACCTCTTCCCAGGTGTCGACTTCGATTCATTTTCCATTGGGAAAGGTGTACAAATGTGGTGGTTGCAGGTAGAAGACTTGGAAGAGGCCTTGTTTTCAGTTGATTAGCCAGGGGGCCATGTATGCATTTGACTCCATTTTCCATTGGACATGCGTTTTATTTATTTTTATCACATATTATCTTTGGGGGTCATTTATCCTCATATACATGCATTCTTCATCATCGAGGACCTTTTACAGTTGCAGATCCAGAGATTATCAGGTTCTCGACCCCCCACAGGGGATCCTGTCCCCCTTGAGTCATCATTGTTAACCCCTGGATTTTCTCGCTTGGAAATCCCGAGGGTTAGGGGCTAGTGTTTTTGTCACTTATTGGCATTCAAATGGTTCTTTCACAAGTTAATAGTTGGTCAGGCCAAGGTTGGTTTCCGCTGAGGTTAGGTGCAGAGATTGGTTCAGTGGTTTTTTTCTTCAGAGACAGAGTTAGCATAGTTTTCCATAGATTAGAAAGAGATTACTTTTTTTAGCAGGTTTCCTACTTTTTAGGAGAGTGTCCGAAGACTCACATGTCAGTTTTGAGCATATAGTATTGATCTTGGTGACATTTCGAGTCCAGTGAGCCCTTTTCGGTATGACATGCGATTACTTTCTATTTTTAGTAGGTGGAGATCATGGGGTCAGATGATGATTTTGATTGTAGTTATGGATTCCTTACAGAAAGATGAATCCGATGAGCATATTTTCACTGACTTCTGAGGACTTTCTATTTTTGGCAGTGTTTATTTTTAGATAGACTATTTTTGGTAGTGGTCTCTTAGTGGTCCTAGACATATTTAGGGTCTTTCCTATTTTTTAGGGAGATTGCTATTTTTGGGCATGTCTATTTTTAGCAGGGCTATTTTACCACAAGTGGTTACCATGCTGGGTGACATGCGGTAGTCTCCAGAAATGACATGTGGCAGGCTGTAGAGCGCTAGGTTGGCGCATGATGGGGCATGTTACTGCCCAAACTAGCAGTCCTACAAGGTCTTAGACTACTATGGTAGAAACACAGGGGATAGGTGCTCAATGTCACCACAACACCTATCATTTTCCCTGTTTAAGCCAAACTCCTACACTAAGAGGCTTTGGGAGGCTTCCCGCTAAGTTACACTTCACCACAAGAATATCAAGACCAGTGCTTAAACACAGTATACTAGGTGAAGGTAGGAGTTAATTGTTTCTATGCTTGCTAAAATAAAATGTATAGCAGAAAATAAAGAGACCAAACAATAAGCTAACTTACCCTCAATCTTCAAGAATAATGACCAAATAAAGTACAAGAGAGGGGTAAACATTCTTACCACTTTCCGGATGATTTGCTATGTGAATACCTTGATCAAAGTGGCTGGAAATGAGAGATTTTCTCGCTGTCTTGTTATTTCATACCTGCAAAACAAAGTAAAGCATAGAAACCAGCAGGGAAAATGGCCTTTTAAGGCTTCCCACAAGTGCAAAAATGCACTAGATCACTAGATCTTTGGGTAAGGAGGGCAGGGAAGCTAAGTATAAGTGTTTATTGATCCCTAGAGCCTTCAAAATGCTGTAAAATTAATTTCCAACAAACTCGAATTTACTTTTGTAGAATTGGAGTTCAAATCCCCCTAGGGTCAAAACCCAAAATTTGCTACAACCAATAAAATTGATTGTGGGGTTGTAATTTTGCTCTATAGTGACAAGAAAATAAATATATAGGATATAAATTGGATCTGGAATGAAAGTAGAAGGGTTTAGGAAGTGAAAACTCACAATATGCACCCTTTTGAATGTCCACAATAGTGTAGATCTGAAGATTTTTCTTGTTGTTATACTGCAGACCTGCATTCTATTTCTTGATAAAACTCTTATAAGATGTGTTCTATTAAGCATAAAACCCAAGGGACTATATATCTTGGGGTAGTGAAATTCCCAAAAGGCAAAAACCTCAAGATCTACTAGCTTGTAACAATAAAATTAACACGCAAAGCTAAGATATGATATTTTTGGTATTTTTTTTATAATAAAAGGTTTGATTTTAAAAATATTTTGAAATAAAATGGTTGAAGAAAATAAGAGATTTATTTTTTTACCTTTTACCTTTACCTTGAGATGTCTCTTGGTTTGTGCAATTATGACTCTGCAAGCTTAAGATTGGTCCAGATGAATTTCTAGTCAATTGAGTTTGGAGTGGAAACACTATCGCCCCCAATGCTAGAAATTAAATAAGAAATGGGTTCCTCCTTGGATTTTCTAGGAGAGCGCTTCTACAGGATGGTCTCCAAGATAATCAATCAACTAGGGTCGAAGTGATAATAGATCACTTGGTTGAAGCTACTCTCAAAGGCGTTGGTCCAACAATTTGTGTGTATTATACTTGGATCTCACAAAGAAAGTAAGGAGACGAAGGTCTATCTTCTTTCTTCCACATGACTATGTATCCCCTCAATGGATTGATTGATTATCTCTCGCAAGTCTCCCAAGGAACTCCTGTCAAAGCACAATTAAATATATCCAAGACCAAGAAAAACAAACATTACAACATATAATCCACAATGACACAAGAGAATTGAGTTCTGAAAAATGACATTACGATCTCACAAAGTTTCAACAACATCAAATGAGAGGAGGACCTAGCCTTATATAGTTAAATTTGTAACGACTAGTTTCTAACTCCCTCGTAAAAAAAAAAATTCTTGGTTTGTTCATCCACAATTAGTTGGAGGCTAAACCATTGATAATATTTTTTTATTACATCACTCCATGGTCAAAATGGGATAAAATCCATTTTTAGAATGCTTGACCAATTGATTTGTCCACATGAGAAGTTCTCCCCACCTGAAAGAGAGGTTGTATGGTACTTGAGAAGTTCGATTTGGGTGAAGGAAGCTCAACGTTCCAATTGGGGACATTTCCATCTTGAAGAATGATCTACAACGATCATAATTTTTCCACTTTGACTCCAACGTCTAGCTTGACCAATTAATGGAGGTTATGATTTGTCCCAAGAGGGGCGAATTGGTCATTTGGTGAACTAACTCATTAATTTGCTTGGTTGGAGAAGGAATCTTGACTTGCCAAAATTATTCCAATGCTAGAAGACCCCAATGTTCCATTCTTTGACCACTTGACCTTGAAATAAGTTCCCAATGAATTTTTAGGAGTGGGACGATTTTCTCTTGGGAGGCAATATATCCTTCAATATTCCATCAATGAAAATTTTGCAATACAGGTTTTGCTTGTAATTTTTTTTTTCTTGGCCTTTTTGAACCAATGTTGTATTTTTCCTCAAGGACCACTGCCTCAAAAGACGTGCAATGATGAAAAATTTGTGAGACTGCCATGTTAAGAACAAAAATGATAGTGCACCATGGCCAAGGTATGCCTACAGATTCAATAGAAAAATAACCATGTGGTAAGACAAAGGTGTGCATGACATGGATTGGACTAGGCTTCACAAATTGCAATCACCCCTACATATGACATGTGGCTCCTCACAATCATGTGTCCCAATAGATCCATGCCACGACCTCCAATCCTATCCAAGACGAGAGATAGTGAGACGAGGACATAAAGGGACTGATCATGATTGGACTAAGTCTGAAATTCCACCACAAAATCATCCACTATGATTTACATGGCTTTAAATTGCATACTCGGGCTTACAATGGTGTAGCCAAGTAAAAACATATGCTACCTCTTGGAGAGGTAACAAGGCCCAAGAGGTGGTTGAATGAATCATGTGAGCGCCTACCTTTATTTTCTCACCTAACCCAAGGTGCCTACCTTTTTTCTCTCACCTATTTCCCCCTTTCTCTCAAGTAACTCCCTCTCTCTCCCTAAAATCACTCCCCCTTTCCTCTCCACTCCTTCCTCATTCAAAGGGGGCGCACCACCTTTATGGGGCGCCTACCTTTATTCTCTCACCTAACCCAAGGCACCCTCCTTTCCCTCTCACCTACCTCCCCTTTTCTCTCCCTAACTCCCTCTCTCAACCACTTAATTCCCCCCTTTCTCTTCCTAATTCCTTCTTTCCCTTAATTCTTTCCCCCTTTCACTCCACTCTCTCCTCATTCAAGGGGGGTGCACCACCTTCCTCACCTTACCCAAGGTGCCCTCTTCTTCCCTCTTGGGCTATATATGTAGCTTCTCTCCATTGTCAAAGGTTTGGATCTTCTTCGTTGACAGCTCACTACAGATTTCTCTCCTCTTCTCTCTTTCTAGATTCTGTGTTGTATGCAGGGATCACCACTACACCTTTTTTGTACCTATTTCCTTGGCGCAATCAGTCTCTTGGCATTTGCAGAAATAAAATCTTGATGTGCTTGTACCGAGCCTTCTTGGTTTGTTGGTGTTTCAGATTGTGAATTGTCTATTTTTCAGAAGTTATTTGCATATCATTTGGGTATTAATCTGCTATTTGATATTGCTTTCTACGTATTTTACTTGCTGATTTCGAGCTAACGATTGCAGGGATTTCACCAAAACATATAAAAAAACATACTTTCAAACTTTGGTTGTCTAAACGCAGCCTCGACTGTCTTTATTTGCTGCTGTTATAACATTTTGCTTTGCAGATTTACAGGTAGCAGACAAGAAGAAAGAGATCAAGGGACACCCCCCTGAGGTTAGCTTGCACCAGCCCAAAAGGAGAGGACACTGTTAGTGACATCTTAGGGACAGATTTCCTATAATTAACATGGTTTTCCGTGCAGATTTCAAGCTGTTTCAGATCTGTTTTAGGGTGCGGAAAATAGTGCTAATAGAGCTCTGCCAGGGTGAATGAAGGCCACCACAGTTGTACCCTTCACTTTGCTTTTTACCCTCAAAGTATGCTATTGAGTAATTCCCTACATGGGAGACAGTTGGTATTTGATGTTCTTGGACTTTTTCATCCACAATATGCTCCTCCATGACTATTGATTCCTCTCGATCGCTGCCAACTACTTTAGGTTCTATTTCATTGACAATTTCAATCATATGGATCTTTTCAGAAGCCTTTCATTTGTGCCCCTTGGACCAGGTTTCTTTACAAATGTCTTAAAGCAACTTTGAATCTAAATCATCAAAAACATTAGGGCCCAAAAATTTGGCTTTTGATGGGCCAATATTAGGGACTAGAGAGGAGTTGGGTTTGTCATTTCCTTTAGAATCAACTTTTGCTGCTAAACTAGTTCTAAGTCTACTCCTAACAACCTCTGGATAGGCCTTTGTATGTTGAGTTGTAAGTCTACTCCTAACAGCCTCTGGATAGGCCTTTGCATGTTGAATGGCCTCTTCCAAGGTACTAGGCTTCAAAGCCTTGACATACCCCTTGATGGACTCCAATCCATTGATATACATAGCAACCCCACACATGTGAGAAATATTTTCAATCAACAAGCTGGCTTGGCAGAATTCCCTTGAATAATAAGCCACTGTGCCTTGTTGTTTCATGATCTTGAGGGCTAAGAAGTAGTCTTCTTGGGTATCAACCTTGTTTCCGCCCAAACCTTCACTTTAAGTGGCAATGTCCTAAAACACAAGTGCAGTTAAAGGAACCAAGAATGGTTGTCCATTGTCACCACAACAATGTCCTCTTTCACTTTCTGCTGGCTCTCCTCTAGTACTTGGGGGGTGCACCTAGACAAAGTGTATATTGAATCTCTAGAATTAAGGGATGGTGGGTTGCCAAGACCAGTGCCAATCCCAAAGGGTGAATGCAGTCAAGCTTAACTAGTAAGAGGGTTTGATAATTATGGAGAGAGGTGTAGTTAGGTTGTTACAAACATGCACTTAACCAGCCACATGAACTCTTTAATATGCAGAAAGTTAAAGAAGGGGCCCTTCCAAAGGTTCACCATTCCAACTATTACAAATTAGCAACAATGATGTGCAACCTTTGAATAACATATGATAGCAATAGTCTTTCATGGAAATGACTTATAACTACTAAATATTGACAATGATAAGCAACCAGTTTAATGAGGATTTCACCTCTCCTTTTCCTTCTTCAATGACGACACAGTTATTATATGAATGTCATTACAGCAGATTTGTAAGAGCAATTTCAGCACTCAAATACATCCATGCAAAATACAAAAGAAGATGATGAACCTCACATTTACTATCCTGTTAACTTCATCCTCCAATAGATTTACAATGAGGCTTAGAGGGGATCTCCCTATCAATCTAACCATGAAAAACAAATGAGGGAGCAACTCTTCAAAATAGAGTCTGTAGTTAAACCTCTTACAGTAAAATAGTTATATGTGGCTTCTAGGTCCACAACATCCTCCAAGAAGAAATAATAAAATATTGACAACTTCTAGATCCATAATTTGCTCCATGGAGAAATAATAAAAAAATACATAGACAATGTAACTGATCTCCTCAAAAGAAGGGTGTTCCTTATTCTAAGGCCTTTAATGGCCTTGTAGCACGTGCTTGATGCCTTCTTGCTGCCACATGTCAGCCTCATATGGAGGACACATTCCTTCAACATGCACGTTTGACCTTGTAACAAGGTCTTGGATGCCACTTGCCCACTTTCTACTTGTAGTGCTTCCCAAGATAACAAACTATGACCAACTCCTATTAAAATAATAGTAAAGGACCAAGTCTTGGGGTGCTCCTCTAATCATGCTAATCAATTCCTCAAAATGTGGATCTCATGGATGCATGTGCCTCTTACAGATTAATAAATTAATGACCCCTTGATGCAATTCTTTCTCCAAGAAATAACCATATAATATATTGGCAACTTCTAGATCCATGTGCATCATAACTGAATTGTATTACTAGATGGGCCTCTAAGATGATACACCCTAGGGATCTGTGCAAAAATGGAACTGCCTCATTAATCATATAACAAAGCTCTCCATGAGCCACCCTTTGACCAAGACTTCTTCCCAAAATAGCAACTAGGCTAAGCGCTCCCTTCAAGCATGGCTTTTGTACTTAAAATATTATTTTTTTGATGTCTAGTGACTTCCTTTAGTCGAGCGCTCTCTATGCCTGGACCCTTTGACCTAGAATCAAACATGCAATGTGCATTTGCCTCCATTTTAAGGCAGGGCGTTCCATCTATTAGGCCTGGACTTTGCTGTATATATACTTCTACAGGTCAGATCTGGACATGCATAGTGCATCAAAGGTATTAGGGAGCTGAATAAATATCTTTCAGATTACAAAACCACCTTCTTGACTGCTGTTTTGATGACTGGCACCACAGAGAAAAGACTAAACAGATCTGGCATTGAGGTTCATACTGAAAACACCACCAAAGTCAACCTATTCCTGTAGCTTCATTCACTGAAACAAACCTAGACTAAACATTCTATATGCCAAATTTGATGCTGTTATGAGAGAATTTAGACCAATCCATCGATGCTTCCAATTGTTGCTGCTACAGATCTTCATTAATGAATCAAATATCCTTGGAAGCATGAACACAGATCTGTTTCAGAGCAGACACACACATCAACACCCACTCAGCAGAATAATCTCCAAGCTAGCAGTGTCCTGACTGCCGGTTTGCATTCTGAATATGAGTCTTCAGGCACCAAATTCTGGGCTGCTTTCCCTTTGGTGAAGAAGTATAATAAATACCTCCAGGCCTGGAGATTGTAATTTGATATACTTTCTCAAATTCTGAACTGGTGTTACCGAGGCAATGGGTTTTTCAGGTCTCCTACATAGCATGGCCAAAAATATGCTGATGAATAAATCAATCAATGCAAGCTTCAACAATCAGATGTCATATACTTTCTTCTGTTCTGCTTGAACAATCATCAAAGCTTACATTCCCACCATTAGGTTAGAAACAAAGTCAGCTGCTCTGGCAGCAGCTTGATTGGCCGTAGAAACTATAGATTGAAGAGGGGGTAATAGACCCACAAACTGTCCCAAAAGCCTAAGGCCTGATACTAAGGCTTCTCACCTTGTACCTAACTCTTTCCTTCGTGGTCACAAATTCTCCTGCCAACTACAGCCTGCAGAGGTTTGGCCAATTTGGCCAGTATCTCAATAGCAGATGTGGTTGGAAGTTTTTTCTTCCATTGCTTTTTCTATTAAAAGAAAGCCAGGAGGCAGCACGCCCTATTACATGATTATGTTCAAAATTCAAATAAAGGCATGCATCAATAAGTGCTCTGATTGTATGGTGTTGATTAGGTCGGAATTCTTGACTTAGACCCTGTTGCATACAGCCAGTCAATTTTGTAAACAATTCTGCAACCATCTTTGAATTTGACAATGATGAGTGGCCTTCATGTATTTGCAGATGTTGACATAAGCCATTCCATTTTTCAGGCATGCTGGACATTAGAGCTGGAATACACCTGGAAAATATGCCTAAACAGGCTCTTAACTCCACAAATCTGCCCTGATCCTCATTTCGGTTCAGCAATATCAAACGAAATTCTGAAAAAAGGTCTTTCAAACCTGCTGAAATGAACTAGACAAACACCAATGCTGAGAATGTTCACATCAAACAGTTATATGACTAACCAGCTCAATGGGGTTAACTTTTAAGTGCTCTTGTTTAGGTGCCTCTGAAAACTCTCAAAATGCTCATGCGTTTTGAGGGGTAACAAACCTGAAAATTTTGATATAATGCAATCACAAATTGGTCCCAGGTGGTTATATCTGGTTCACCATCCCCTTCCATGTAGCCCTCCTAATGTTGTTCAATCATCTGCTTCCAATCGAACACTGATCCTTCAAGGTGTAAAGTGGAAAATTGTATTTTTGGTAATCCCCCTTAGGGTTTAATCGAAAGAAACAAGCCGACATGCCTATCAAGGCCTTTGGTTTAATAGCTTCGCTATAACCATCAAACTTAGGAATGTCAATTTTCTTCATCGGCCTCTGATTTATGTGGTCCCCTCAGTTCACCCAATTCCCTTGATTAAAAAGGTCGTCACCTCTTCTATTACGATTTCCCACAAAAGGTTTTGCTCATGATCATGATGTCCACCCTCCCTCCTTAAGTTACAGGGTCCTTGCCACGCATCTTCTTCACTCCTCCCATTTCCTTATTCCCTTCTATGCAGTATCATTGTTTGCAGGGTTTGACGTTTTTGCTATATATTGTTATTTAAATTCTCCAAAAGGGAGTTCTTAGGGCTTCTTCCACCATTAATGCAATTTTTTATTTCAGGACATCTTCTCCATGAATAACTGAGTATGAAGCTATGGTGGATGTCTGTCCATGAGGCCAGGAAAGTGGCCCTGATGCCACTGTTATGTTATAAACCTTGCAATTTGATATTTTTTTGTTTTTGTTTGAAAGCAAAATTTGGAATCTGAAAAACGCTAACGACAACAAAAACAATAACAAAACAATAGTAATGATTGTTCCAACAACTGTATATTCTATATTACCAGTGCAGAAATTCTAACAATTTACCAGTATTGGACTTGATAGCAGATTCTAGCATTAATAGAGGAATGGAGAACAATAGTTGCGGCTAGTAACAACACTTCATTGCTTACAAATCCTCAACACATACAACTTGAAACTATCCTGAGCAGGTTATGCCAAGTGCAAGCCAGTATAAATCTGTTCTTCGTGCAAATATTGTCTTCTAGACTACCTGCAATAGCACTCTTCCCAAAAATGCCCCTACTCTAACGTCTAAGAATCTCTTTGTAACGAAAACAACTACTTTTTATGTTAATTAGACAGACTGATATATTTAAACTAATTGACATAATTAGTCTCGCTGATGGACTGAAGGAACTTTTTCATGAACTCCCACTTTTTTGTTAGTGACACTGATTGACATAAATAAACTAATTGACATTGTTAGACTGACTGACTTTTTTGTTAACCCCGATAATTAAACTGATTGATTGAATGTTTGAGTTGTTGAGTACTAATAACTAGTGCCACTTAACATCCTCGAGTATTGCAACAACCCCTACCCCCGTTCCTTGAATCTCTTTGCCCTCAAAACAATTGTAGTGCTGGGCGCTGTAGGATACCTTCCTATGTCACCTCTGTGCTGGTAGAGCTTTCATCTATCCGGTGATAGTCCATGGGGCAGATCTTCGAAGACATGCAAATTGATTAGTCAACTGTTGCACCTCTTTTTGTATTTTTGTTTTTTGAGTCTTAGTACTAGCATGCAATCCTTTCATGGAATCACACAGGAAAATGAAACATGGTTCATTCTTAGCAAGTTGTTTGGACATTTTGTTTGTTGAAATCTGTTTGTTTGCACCCGGTTGTAGTCCTCTAACAACAATCAGCTGCTGTCCTTCCTCAAATTTTAGGTACAATTGCTCCAGATTCATGTGGAATTCACCCAAAGTTTTCAACCACTGAGCTCATATGACCACATCAACCCCTGCTAGAGCCACAACTTAAAAAACAAAGTTTAACTCATAGTTTTCCAACTACAATTTCATTCCTTTGATCATCTCATTGCACTCCATCATATTGTCAATAGCCATTGATACCAAGAAATTTTGTAATGGGATAATGGGACAACATTTAGGCCTGCAACAATCCCAACTTTGCATCTATGAAGTTATGTGTGTTGCCAGAATCAAATTTTGTAATGGGACAACATTAAGGCCTGCAACAATCCCAACTTTGCATCTATGAAGTTATGTGCGTTGCCAGAATCAATAAGAGTCACCACAGTTCTACCCATGACATTGCTTTTAACCCTCAAAGTATGGTATTGTGTAATTCCCAACATGGCAGGGAGGGAAATGGTATTTGTTGTTCTTGGTATTTTTCATTCACAGTATGCTCCTCCATGACTGTTGATTCCCCTTGATCCTGTCTCACACCCACTACAACAACTTAGATTTTTTGTCTTTTTCTTCGAGGAACAGAATCCTCGAGACTTCTATGGGGCCTAGCGCAGACCCTCTCTTTTCTTATCCTCCTCCAAACGACCACAAGCTGGCCTTAGTGCAAGCGCCTTTCGCAACTCGCAAGTCAGGAATCAAGACTCTCGGCTCCCCTTTCTCCAAACAACGATACCCGAGATGCTATACGGGTATGGCTCCCTCCTCACTAGTGCCTGCTACATGTAACCGTAGGCTAGGCCAAACACTAGCACCACTCGCAACCTTGCCAGTTGAGGTGTTGAGCTCTCGTGCTCCTCCTTCGTGAATCCCCGAGACACGATAGGTCAATGTTGCGTGGACTCTGCCAAAACGACGTGCACACGCCACTTGTCAACCCCGCTATACTCTGCTCATGAGTTGTGTCGCCGCCGCCCATCTCACAAGACCTCGGCGCTCGACATTTCACGGCCTTAGCGATCAAGGTGCAACTTCTTCATCCTGCGAAACCCCGAGCCACGATAAGTCAATAGTGGGTTGACTCTTTCCCAGTGTGACACTTGTCCACCACCGGTTACCCACTTCCTAGGCTAAATACTAGTGCTACTCGCATCTCGTGACTTCGCGAGTTGGAGTGTTGAGCCCTCATGCTCCTCCTTCGCGAGTTCCCGAGATACGATAAGTCCACAATGGGTTGACTCCATCCCAGGCGACATGTGTCCATCACCCATCACCTGTTCCCACCTTTCTCTGGGCGCTTGTCGTTACGCCACCTGTCAACCACGCAGTCCCCACTTACGGATGGGTTACGTGTTTACACGAGCTCTCGACGCTCAACACTTCGCGACTTCTACAATCGAAAAGAAACTCTCTCAAGTTCCGAACCCCCGATAGGCGATACCCACAAAGGTTCTGATCCAACGGTTCTCCCGTGCCTTGGATCCAACGGTCACGATCACGTCGCAATCTCGCGAATCGTGAGTTCATACAACCCTACCCTTGACCACTCCAAGTCGCGAGTCAGCGAAATGCTACTCTTCTGTCTATACAAAGGCTAAGATCAATGGTCTATAGGGCTCCGACAGATCCTTGGATCTACGGTCTGGGATCCCATCGCTACATGCGAAGGCTGAAAGGGTCAAGGTGTTAACGCCTGCACTCCTCCTCTAGATCCATCGATCTTGACAGATATGGGGTATTCCCGAAAGGATTCCGACCATTCGTCAACCAAATGATAGGGTATTTTCTCTTTCTATAATTGGGCTCGCTATCCCTTCTGAGCTTGAATCACGAAATTTAACTTCTCGGGGCCTCAAACTCCCACGACTCCGAGACCTCAGAGAGCTACCCTTCCGGCCTCAGACTTAACCACTTGTACAGAAACCAACGATGACATATAAGCATACACATGCATCCATTATTTCCAGTTTAAAACACCAGGCAATCATTCTACACAGAAATTATTATGGGCATATAAACACAAGCATGCATTCATGATATTTAGTTCAAAATACAAGGTATAAAACACTTATCAAATCTACCAGGCGTGATGCAATTGCTGAGAGGGGTGATCATTTCCACCCAACTGTAGGCTCAGTGACTCCAAACAGATTTACCACTAGCCACCCCCGAGCTAGACCATGATGATTTGAGGTTCAATCTCCTACTTCCAGCTCAACAAAAATCAAGGACGAAGGTTACTCCCCTTCTCCTGATGCACGAAAATAATCAAAGACGAAGGTTACTCTCCTTCTCCTGGTATTCAGAACTCCCTGCGTTTCCAGGGTTTCTCCAGTCTCTTTCGCGATCCTCGTCGTGCGCACTGCTCTCTCCTACCACATTTTCTCTCTTGCCAATTTCTGTGTGCAAAGTTGTGTGTGGTGCGAATTCCTCCATCCGTGGTCAGGTCTGAGGGCTATTACGGATGGGCGGTTCACCCCCATCCCCTCATTTAACTCTTGAGGGGCCTCCCCACCTACCAATCTGACGGGAAATCCATTCTAGGATTAGAGAGCTGCTTTGGTTTGTGAGCAAGTATAAACCAGTACAGTATTGGCTCAGTGGAAGTTAATGCAACCATTCCAGGTCCCTTCCACCACCTCTCATTAGCCATCGTGGTCTCTTTTATCACATCCCCCTCCCAACAGTCATGCAACACATATTCATAACATAATTTACATTCATCGACCTTTTATACAAAGGTCCGTCAAATCGAACATTTACGTCTTTGAGTTTGCCATAGTTCTTGGCCAATATAATTATTTTTACAAACTGGGGGAAACAGGGTGTTACAGATCCCTATC
>JASDQU010503076.1:107552-117686 GCA_032191745.1 Picea mariana
ACTTATCTGTTTGGATTAAATTCTTCTTAAACTGTCAACAATACAAAAACAACACTTCACTCCAAGCTTTCTTTTGTACAAATATGTTATTTCATCAATTGCTTTTTCTTTGTCGTAATTCCCACAACACTCTCTACCTATTCGCACTCAAGGAGACTTCCTATGTCCTGTTTTTTGTCCTCACACATTCCTGCCACCTTTAGATGATTACATTTCATCCTCTTTCATTCCTGCCACCCAAAAACCTCAAAGCTTCACTTCCATATCAACCCAACTTCCACATCACACATTGAAATGAATTAGGGCATCATTATTTATAGAGGTCACCGTGGATAATTTTTATGGATCAGGTCGGCCCTAAGTTGAGCAGAAAAATGTCGGCTTGATACACCGATCCCATGCGCCCAAGGCTTTGTCCACATACCAAAAATTGTTCTCACATGTTCAATTCCAAATCCTTTGACTTTTTCCTTAGAATCGGGTTGAAGAAAAATCCTTTGCAAATGGTCCTAATTTCTTTTGATTTCATGCGCATTCTGTTCACTGTTTACTAGATTAGCTGGTCTCTTGAAATGCACACACGAAACCCTTTAGCCTTAACACTCATCAACCATCAGATGAGACTTGGATTGAATGTTGACTGTTAATTTGTAGGGTCGATTGGTCCAGTTCACCAAAATGTTAAGTGGGCCATCGAGCACTGGGTGGTAATCTCGGCATCCACACAACTTCATAACCGAGCTCTAGGGTGTTGGTTACATCGACCACTGATTATGCTCAATTCAACCAGATTAATGGGGCACCGAGCCTCTTTAATGCTGCATATTCAACATTTCACTTCCGTTCGATTACACTGCTAATTGAGACATTGAACCACCGTGGTACTGGGCCATTGGTCCATTCAGAAACTTTGTCCATGTTCTTTCAGTCCAGTCTGGTATAACCATTATACCAATATACAATATTCTATCCATATCATTGGGACTACCATGTCACCGACCCACCAAACCCTCGGGTCTTTAGCTCTTAGGCCCTTGACACTGCGTTGATACACTTCACTTCGATCCAATCCTTTGATTCGAGCCATTGATCTCTCCAATCGAGAGTAAGGTTTCAACCATGCGTAGGGTTCACAATTCTTTCATTGGAACACCATGATGATGTGTCACAAGCAAGTGGTAGATGATGTGGCCTCCACATGGACCCCTTCCACATGTGTTGGATGACATGGGGCTATTGTCATGGCGCTGATGTGCCATCGACCACTGGCCCACCGGGGTATCGACCCATCACGGTTTCAGATAGTCACTCTAATCCAGTATACTCAATATATGATATACTTGTTGTTCATTACTTCACTCTTAACCGTTGATCTCCGATGATCAACAGTCAAATATGCTTCTCGTTTATACTCTATGTCTTGACCATCAGGGCACCGATCCACTTGGAACCTTTTTCACCACGCATTCACTCTGGTCCGGTATACCCGATATCCTATATCGGAGTATCACTTATTGGGATATTGTGATACCGTGTTTCAACACTATAGATATGTTTGAGGCCTGATATGGAACCTTGTCTCTACGAAACCTCGATACTGGGGTATTGGACCATGAAAATATCGACTATCAGCCAAATACCAAGGATTTCCTTGAAACGATGAGGCCGATATGGAACCTTGTCTTTGTAGAACTTTGAAGTTTTGATTTTTGACTAAAAGTTAACTCTTTGCCCAGGGTTCGTAACTTGTCCGTTCACAATCAAACAATGTAACTTCGACTTTGCGTTATAAAACCTTTGAAAACAATTTTCCCTATGAATGTGGGATAAATTGACCTTGCAATTTTCATTATTTACTTCGATTCAGTTAACCGGGCCACCAGGATCTCCATTACCAAGCTCATTGTTGCTTAGACCTTCTTGAGTTCCTATTTAACTCGTGCTTCATCCCACGATGCAGAGAACCCATCAAGAATTGAATTCTTTGTTTATGCCATGAATTCCTCATTAGGCGTAACGAAAGATTTTGCAACTACAACCCTTACAGATCTATCACAACCAAACACAACATCTCGCTTTTGCAAATGCTTGTATGCATTCATAAGAAATTGATGAGTAGTCTCCCCCTGTCTTTGATATCAATGACAAGTTTTTTTCCGAAAAACTCCCCCTTTGTCATTGATGGAAACCCTTGGTCAATTTTGATACTCCCCCTATCTGCAACTTCTCCTCGTGTCAGCAATTCATTACTCTCCCCTTTTGACATCAATGGAAAAGGGATTTTCTCCCCCTTACTCTTTACTCTTCACTATTTTCTCTTCATATATGCAACCAACAACCTTCTTTCTTTCGGAAACTGCCCCTGATTTTGTGCTTCTCTTGAAGCACTTTAGTGGTTGGATGACATTGGTACCACTCCCAATTTTTTTCTGACATACTCAAATAGTTCTCTAGGAAGGGATTTTGTAAAAATATAAAAAATTTGTTCCTTAGTACCGACATATTCCAACTTGACATTTTGTTCTATAACTTGCTCTCTTAAGCAATGGTATTTTATTGAGATGTTCTTTGTCTTCGAGATGCATAACAAGATTCTTTGAAATGTTTATTGCACTGGTATTGTCACACAATATTGATATTGGTTGATTATACTCTACCTTGATGTCCTTCAACATTTGCTTCATCCAAAGCACTTGTGTACAACATGTTGCTGCTGCAATGTATTCTGCTTCTGATGTGGATAGAGAAATTGATGATTGCTTTCTGCCTAACCAAGATACTATATTGTTTCCTAGAGAGAATGCTCCACCATTGGTGCTCTTTCTGTTATCCACATTTCCTGCCCAATCTACATCTGTGTAGGTTGTTAGAGTAAAGTCCTTACTTCTTGAATACCACAAGCCAAAGTCCAAAGTGCCTTTCAAATATTTGAATATTCTATTTACTTCTTTCACACGTGTCTCCTTTGGTGCATACAGAAATCTTGCAACCAATCCTACTGCTTGCATGATGTCTGGCCTTGATGCTATCACATATAGTATACTTCCAATCATTGACCTGTATAGTGTTTGATTTGATGATGGAAATTCATCATTTTCTCTTAACTTGCATCCTGTGATCATGGGTGTGCTGACAGGTACACAATCTTCAATTCCAAATTTCTTTAACATTTCCTTGACATATTTGGTTTGAGAAATGAATATGCCTTTGTTGGATTGAGAAATCTGCAACCCTATAAAGAATGACAATTCTCCAAGCATGGACATCTCAAATTCCTTTTGCATTTCTTCTACAAAACGTTGGCTCATTCTATCATCATTACTTCCAAAAATGATATTATCCACAAAAACCACAATGATTAACATATCTTCATTGCCTATTTTGATGTAAAGATTTCTATCTACAACTCCTCTTTTGAAATCTTGTTGTTGTAGGTATTTTTCAAGTATTGAATGCCAAGCTCTAGGAGCTTACTTTAGTCCATAGAGTGATTTCTTCAGTCTACATATATGATCTTTTTTTTTTTGACAATTGAAATCCTTCTAGTTGTTCAATATATACTTCTTCTTCTAAACTTCCATTTAGAAAGACTAAATTTACATCCATCTAATAGATTTTGAATTTTTTGAAGCACGCAAATGAAAAAAATGTTATGATTGCTTCTAATCTTGCAACTAGAGAAAATGTTTCTTCGAAGTCAATACCCTCAACTTGAGTATACCCTTTACACAATAATCTTCCTTTGTTTCTTACCACTTGTGCATATTCATTTAACTTATTATTGAATACCCACTTTGTACCAATCACATTTTTGTCTTTATGCCTCGGGACAAGTTCCCATGTCCGGTTTTTCTCAATCTGGTTCAACTCTTCCTCCATAGCATTAACCCAATGTTTATCAACACTAGCCTTTACAAAACATTTAGGATCTACTTTGGACAACAATGAGAGAGTTACCTATTCAAAAGTGCTTTCCAATTTTCTCTTAGTCTGTGTTTCAACATTTTTATCACCAAGAATTAAGTTTTTTGGATCGTTCTTCTGTACAAACCTTGATGGGGTTTGTGTATCTTGACGTTCTACTTCTTCTTCCTCTTTTTCTTCTTTACTGCACTCCATTTCTTTTGTTTGTAGTTTGTTCTTGTGAGGTCTTGTTTCGTCTATTCTAACATTTATGCTTTGAACAATATTTTGTAGTCTTTTGTTGTAACATCTATAGGCTTTGTTTCTTGATGAATAATCAAGGAAAATTCCTTCATCTGTTCTTGAGTCAAACTTGTCTAAATCCTCATCATCTCTTTTGATATAACACTTGCTTCCAAATATTCTGAAATGTTTGACAAATGTTAGTCTTCCTTCCCATAATTCATAGGGTGTCTTGTCACTGTTAACGCTGATATGCCCTCTGTTTAGAATACAAATTGTAGTGTAAACTGCCTCTCTCCAAAAACTATTTGATAATCTTGCTTCATTCAACATTGTCCTAGCAATCTCTTGTACATGTTTGTTTTTCCTTTCAACCACTCCTTTTTGTTGAGGAGTTCTTGCGGATGAATACTGTCTTTTTATCCATGAGTTTCATAGAATTCTTCAAATTCATTGGATGTGAACTTGCCTCCATTATTTGACCTTAAACATTTTATTTTTAGGTCAGTCTCATTCTCAACTAAAGCTTTGAAGGCTTTAAACTTTTCAAATGCCTCAGATTTATTTCTAAGAAAGGCAACCCAAGTCATTATTGTATAATCATCAATGAGTAACATAAAATAATTTTCTCCTTGCAGACTTTGTGTTCTTGTTGGTCCACAAAGATCTGTATGCACAAGTTCCAATGGCTTGGATGTTGTATATTCCTCTATCTTGAAGATGATGGTTTTCCATGCTGACACTGCTTACAAACAATGTTTGAGGGTTTTGTGATCTTTGGCATATCCCTTACTCTTTGTTTGGTGTTGATTTTTACCAAGTTGTCAAAGTTCATATGGCCCATTCTTTTATGCCACAAACAAATTTCATCTATTTTCCCCATGAAACATTTTTCTCCATTAATATCATCATGAATGTACACATTGTTTGGGGTTTTGATTATTTTTGTAACTAGCTTTCCTGGATTTTCCTTTCTAATATTACATTCTTGGGAGTCAAAAGTGAGAGTGTGTCCTTGATCGCACATCTAGCTAACACTAAGAATATTGTGCTTCAAGTCTTCAACACACATAACCTTTTCTACTTTAGCCCTTCCATTGTTAAGACTAAGAGTGCCTTTACCAACTATCTTTGAAGTGCCATTGTTACCAAAGGTAACATTACCTTCATTCTTCTTCAAGATGATAAACTTTGTTTTGTCTCCTGTCATGTGACTTGAGCACCCACTGTCAATGTACCACTTATCCCTATTGTTTTGTGCATGTAGTGTAGCTTGTACGAACAAGGATTTTTCTATCTTGATAGAAAAGTCTTCCCGATTTTGTCTTTGTGAGGAAGATTTGTCTCCTGTGGAACATTCTATTTTTCCCTCCTGTTGTCTTCAACCTTGATAGCATTTTTTAGCACATCAACATAACTCTTGGTCTTTCCTTCACTCAACTATTATGATGAGGTTGAGTCTTCTTTAGCAGTTTCCTTCTTTTCACTGTAGCCAAGACCAACCTTGTCAAATGTGATCTTTGACAATTTAAGATTTCATCCAAAGTTGCAGAGCTCTTTTCAAATTTCATATAGGTATTTGATTTCTTCAACTCATTTCTTAAATAAACTATTTCAGATTCTAGACTGCTGCAGACATCTTCCTTTTATTTTAGCTAAGCTCTCAAAACTTCTTCAATTCTCTTTGCCTCTTCTACTTGAGTTTTTAGGCCAACGATGATTTTTTTCAGTTTCATTAGAGCTTTCTTTTTCATAGAGTATTTATTTTCTGTACTCCTTCAACTGCTCCTTTTGTAGCCATTTCTTTTTCCTTGGTCTATCTATTTCATTTAGATCACATATTAGCTCTCCTTCAGGATCCACTTCTACATCAATCTTAGGATTGTCTTCTTCTATTAAATCTGTGTTTCTATTTACTAGGATCTTCATTCTATGTCTAGGGCCATGAAGAGAAACTCTTCGATTTCATTGTCATTGTCATTAGAAGAGTTGTTTTCCCCATTGGTATATAGATTCTTCTTTTGTCTGTAGAACTTCTCTTTTTAGTATTTCCCTACTTGTAATTTTTGAAGTTGGAATCTTCTTTTTCATTTCTATTTCTATTTTTTTCATATAGACATTTAGCAACAAAGTTTCCTACTTTTCCACAATTAAATCATTTAAATGGAAGCTTACCTTTGTATTTTCCCGATTCTCTCTTGAGCTTTCTGACAAAGTTGGATTCTTCTACACCTGATTCACTATCTGAGTTGTCACTTGTTTTGTATTGTTCTATATTTTTCTTCTTTAATTCCTTGAAGGTTGCTTGCTTCCTTGATGGCTTTGCTTGCTTATCCTTTTCTATTCTCATTTCATATGCAGTGAGGATTCCATGTAACTCATATATTGTCAGATTTTCTAGGTCCTCTATTTCTTCAATGACAGATATCTTGGGATCAAATCTTGAGGGAAGTGACCTTAGACACTTTTTGCACAATGATGGTTTCTTTAACCTTTTCACCCAATCCTCTGATAGTGTTGAAAAACTCATCCACACAAAGGAAATAGACTTCAATATTCTCTTCTTCATTCATCTTAAGGGTCTCAAATTGTCCTCTATGGGTTTGTAATTTTGCCTTCTTGACCTTGTCATACCCTTCTTATATATTTTGTAACTTGTCCCACATCTCTTTTGTTGAAAAACAATGCATGACTTTGACAAATTCTGAATCTACTAGAGCACATGTAATTGCATTCATGGATTTAACATTATTATCACTAAGCCTCTTTCCAGTTGCATCTATAGGTGGAGTAGTTGGAGTTGTGTAACCATTTTTAACTGCACTTCAAATTTCAAACCCAAGAGACATCAAATAAGTTCTCATTCTTATGCTCAAGAAGGCATAATTTGATCCATCAAATAATGGAGCTTTATTTGTATATAAACCTTCATGTTTGTTCATGTGTGCTGGAAGGATTCACCTTCCAATGGTTAGATTGTTCCTGAAGGAATCCGCTCTGATACCAATTGTTGGCACACTTACTTATACTGAGAGGGGGGGTGAATCGATATGAGACTATTTTTGCTTTTCTTTACTATACTGAGATTATTATTTCATTAATTTACCAACCACAAGCATTAAACATATACATATATATAGTGCACAATACTCAAGGATTTACCGTGGAAACCCAATTGGGAGAAAAACACGAAATACTTTTATTAAAATATATATACATGCAATAACTTGCTACAGACACCAATATGTTACAATATTTACAGGAACCAACCTTAAAGAAACACCAATTCCTTCACTTGAGCACCAACTCAGGAACACTTCTAGGCACCAAACTACAATCACAATATTTGCAGGCACCAACCTGCTGGAGACACAAATCTCCTTAATTGAACACCAATTCAACAAGATGTAAGCACCAACTTACTAGAGACACCAATCTCCTCAACTTGTCTGTCTAGATGAAATTCTTCTTAAACTGTCAACAATACAAAAACAACGCTTCACTCCAAGCTTTCTCCTATACAAATATGTTAGTTCATCAAATTCTCCTTCTTTGCTGTAATTCCCATAACATTCTCCACCTATTCACACTCAATGAGACTTCAGATGTGCTGTGTTTGTCTTCGCACCTTCCTTCCACCTTTAGATGATTTCATTTCGTCTTCTTTCATTCTTGGCACTCAAAAACCTCATAGCTTCACTTCCATATCAACCCAACTTCCACATCACACACTGGAATGAATTAGGGAATCATTATTTATAGAGGTCACTGTGCAGAATTTTTGTGGATCAGGTCAGCCCTAAGTTGAGCAAAAACAGGTCGGATCCATACACCGAGCCCATATTCCCAAGGATTTTTTCATGTACCAAAAATCGTGCTCACATGTTCAGTTCCAAATCCCTTTACTTTTTCCTTAGAATTGGGCTAAAGAAAAATCCTTTGCAACTAGTCCCAATTTCTTCTGATTTCATGTGTGTTTTGTTCACTATCTACTGGATTAGTTGGTCTCTTGAAATACACATACGACACCCTTTAGCCTTAACTCTCAACAAGTGTCATATGGGAATTGTATTAAATATCGATCCTCGATGTACAAAGTTGATTGGTCCAGTTCACTAAAATGTTAACCGAGCCACCGAGCAATGGGTGGTAACCTTCGCACCCACATAACTTCATAAATAGATGTCAGGGTGCCGATTACATTGGCCACTAGTTATGCTCAATTAAATCGGACTACCGTTGCACCGGTCCTCTTTAATGTTGCATCTTCAACCTTTCACTAGGGTCTGGTTACACTGCTCACTAGGACACCGGTCCACTGGTCAATCCAAAAACTTTGTCCACATGCTTTCACTCTGGTTTGATATACCCATTATACCGATATATGATAGGCTATCCATACCACTAGGAATACCAGGTCACCGACCCACCGATCCCCCTAGTCTTTAGCTATGCATTGATGAGCATTCACTCTATTTCGGTTAACCATAGGGATGAACGAGTCACCGTCCCACTAGGCCCCCAAAACTTTAGCTTTGCATCCTTAATATTTTTCTCTGATCTTGTTAGCCATCGGGTCACTAGTTGATCGACTCACTAGGCCCTTAACACTATGTTGATACACTTTACTCTGGTTCGGTCCTTTGATTTGAGCCATTGATCTCTCCAATCGATGGTCATGATTTAACCATGAGTAGGGTTCACAATTATTTCATCGGAAAACCATGTTGACGTGGCCTCCATGTGGACCCCTTCCACATGTGTTGGATGGCATGGCACCAACGTGGCTGTTGTCATGGTACTAATGTGGCATCGACCATCAACCCATCGAGGTATCGACCCAATGTGCTTTCAGACAATCACTCTGATACAATATACAAGATATACAATATACCAATATACTTGTTGTTCGTTACTTCACTCTCAGTGGTTGATCTATGATGATCAACGGTCATATCTGCTTCTCGTTTATACTCTGTTTCCTGACCATCAGGGCATCGACCCACCTGGAACCTTTTTCACCACACATTCACTCTGATTTGGTATAGCCAATATCCAATATCAGAGTATTGCATATTGGGATATTGTGATATCATGTTTCAACACTCTATGGATATGTAGGAGGTCCGATGTGAAACCTTGTCTCTATGGAACCTCAATACCGGGGTATTGAACCACAAAAATATCGACTATTGGCCAAATACCAGGGCTTTACTTCAAACAACGAGGTCGATATGGAACCTTGTCTCTACGGAACTTTGAAGTTTTGATTTCTGACTAAAAGTTAACTTTTTGCGCAGGGTTCCGTAACTCGTTTGTTCACATTCAAACAATGTAACTCCACCTTTGCGTTATAAAACCTTTGAAAATTATTTTCCCTATGAATGCGGGATAAATTGACCTTGCAATTATCACTATTTACTTCAATTCAGTTAACTGGGCCACCATGATCTCCATTACCGAGCTCATTGCTACTTAGACCTTATTGAGTTCCTCTTTAACTCGTGCTTCATCCCACGATGTAGAGAACCCATCCAAAATTACATTCTTTGTTTGTTCCATGACTTCCTCTCATGCATAACAAAATACTCTGCAACTGCAACCCTTGTAGATTTGTCAGAACTGAATACAACATCTTGCTTTTGCAGACATCAATGACAACTATTTTTCCAACACTAGCCACTGTAGATTCCATACTATCAACACAAAAATTCTAGCATTTTACTAGTATTGGACTCGATAGGTGATCCAGGTGGATGTCGGTGGCCACCCACCTTTTCCAACCGGCTCAAAACAATTTTCTGGCAATTTTAGTAATTTACTATTTTTAGCAGTTTTTCGGGTTCTGAACTTCCGAAGCTGTTTTGAGGCCCTAAACGACGTTTTTGGGGTATGGTCCGGTTAGAAAATATCGTGATGATATTTTCTGCCAACTATGGTAGTCCTTGGATAGATATTTCTAACGATCTATCGTGTGCCCCAAACATA
>JASDQU010503076.1:117997-130220 GCA_032191745.1 Picea mariana
CTTTATTATATCTTCGCTCTCATTTCGTACCGAAAATAATTTGGATCGGTGGTATTAGAGCAGGCTGCTCTTGATCGTTTTTTAGTGCATGTCCCTGACGAGGTCCGAGTATAGCAAGTTGGGTATCGAGCTTTTCTCTCTTGAGGAAAATCCCTCTCACACACCCAAGAAACCATCAATGGTGGAAGAAAAGAAAAACGACAGAGCAGACAATCCTATCAATCTGTTGCTTGAGTAAGCTCTCACACGACAGAGGGACGAAATGATGGAGAATTTTTCCCACATCCTTCAACGTATGCCGATAGCATCAAACACATCTTCATCAAGTGGCCACTTTGGAGGCACCTCGCCTTTTAAGGTACAAGTCAATTTTGATATTCCTATATTTGAAGGTCAGATAGATGCGGATGCCCTAGACAAATGGTTAAATATGTTAGAAGGTTATTTCTCTGTTCACAATTTTTCCAACAGAGAAAAGATCATCTTCACGCTCCTTAAGGCTCTCCTCCATGTCAAAAATTGGTGGGAAACTTATTGGGAGAAAAGTTCCACAGGGGAGTCTGGAATATATGGGGCCAAGCCCACTTAGGATTTTTTTGTGGATGTGGTAAAGGAACAATATTACCCTGTTGGAAACTATGAGGACCAATACATGAGATCGACCACATTGTGGCAAGAGAGGGGCCAAGAAGTTCCAGATTTCACCAATACCTTCCATACCTTTCGCACCAAGCTGGGTATCAACGACTTCGAACGACATTTGGTTTTGAAATACCGTGGGGATCTACATAGATACATCCAAACTAAAATAGATTTTCTGGACATCTCATCACTCAGTGCTGTTTATCGATATGTTGTTAAAATCAAGAAGAAATTTAAGCACCAGAACAAATGGGAGTTTGGGTCTGCAAATTTGCAACAACCAAAGTATGACAAAGACGACCCTATCAAATAGTCTCCCAAAAACCAGTCCAAGCCATAGGAAAAGAAGGGTCATGGGAAGACAAAGAAGGACAGCGAAAAATGGTACGATTTCCACAAAATCCCCTGGCACAACACTGATGAATGTCGCTCAAAACAATAATTGATGGCTGAGATCAAAGACAAGGAGTCGAACCCTGATTCAGAATCTGATTTTGAAAATACTGGTAAAAGACCGATCATTGATGCAGACCCCACTGTAATTGTCGCGACTGCAACAATTCAACTAGAAGAACCAATAGATCCTGAAGAGGGGGAGTGCCTTTTTCATTCACAGATTTGGGTGAAGGGGACCCCATTGCATTTTATTGTTGATAGCGAAAGCCAGAAGAACCTCATCTCAGTAGAGGTCGTCAAACAGTTGGGATTGTCGACAACACCACACCCACAACCATACAACATCGGGTGGCTTCACCAAGGACAAGATCTTCATGTCAGCCATCAGTGTTGATTATCATATGGCATCCATCCCTTCAAGGATGAGGTATTATGTGATGTTTCCCCATTGATATCTATGATGTTCTCTTGGGCCAACCATGTGTGTGGAGATTCCATGTTGTTTATGAGTCTCAACCCTGTAGTGTCATTTTTACTTTGGGGGGTCATCTCTACAGAATACCAGAGGTAGTTCCAACTACTATCCCACCTAAACAATGCCGCAAGGTAGTATCTCATACTACAAAATTCAGCTTCTTCACAATATGTTCAAAGGGCGAATAGAAGGATACTGCAACCACTACAGCCTCGGCCCAAGCACTTTCTATCCAACAGAAGCAGGTCAACAAGATTGCAACAAAGTGTAAAGATTCCTTCTGCACACAGGGATCTCATGTAGCCAGACTAGTTAAAAAGTTCCAACCCTTCTAGCCACATGTTCGTGACAAACTTCAACAAGCTAAACAACGCAACTTCCCCAACAAGGCAAGCAACTCATCAAGATGCAGATTCAACAAACACTTTTCCCTCTCCCCCGGGCACTCAACGCAATGGACACCATTGCTTCCTAAGGAGGGAGGATTGATCTAGGTGGATATCGATGGCTACCCACCTTTTCCAATTGACTCAAAACAATTTTCTAGCAATTTTGGTAATTTACTATTTTTAGCAGTTTTTCGGGTCCTGAACTTCCGGAGCTGTTTTGAGGCCCTAAACAACGTTGTTTGGGCATGGTCCAGTCGAAAAATATCATCATATGGTTTGACCAAAAACTATTTTCAGCCAACTACTGTAGTCCTCGGATAGATCTTTCTAATGATCTATCGTGCACCCCAAACAAAGATCGTATGGCAAAGTTACGCCTCAGGAAGTTGATACACCAAACTACCCAAAACGGGGTCCACAAAAATGTTGGCTTTTCATCTTCCGGGGTTAGGGTTTTGGATTTTACTTATGTTAAAAAGGCCTTGGGAGCCTCATTGTAACTATCATCTTCTTGCGAATGCGAGTAGCCGTCACACCTCTTCTCAGAGATAAGCTTCCACCATTCTAGCGAGTCTTTCACTCTGTATTTTTACAGTCTCTGAACATTTCTTTCATTAATATAAATCGTGTATTATTGTATCTCTGTGTTTATGGTTGCATCTTTGATATGTTTATGTTATATTATTGAATATCTGTGATATTTCTATGCATTTCTTTATTATATCTCCGCTCTCATTTCGTGCCAAAAATAATCCGGATCAATAGGAGATTCTAACACTAACATCTGAAGGAAAAACAATAGTATTGGCTAGTAACAACATATAATTCCTCACAAATGCTTAGAACCTACAATTTGAAACTATCATGAGAAGGTGCGGATACCAACTCAAGACAAATCCAAGTCAATATGGATGCTGCGTATGGACCAAATAGTCTCTTCCAGACTACATGTACTAATAGTTTCCCCCAAATACCCGTATTCTAATGCATAGGAGCCTTTTTGTAATGAAAACTTCCACTAATTTTATTAATTACACCAACTGACATAATTACTTTCACTGATGGACTAACTAGCCTTTTTAATCAACTCCCACTTTTTTTTTAATTAGATTGATTGACATAATTAATCTAATTGACCTAGTTAGACTCACTATCTGACTAACTATTTTTTTTCGTTATCTCCCATAATTAGATTGATTGATTCACTTTTTTTGTCCTTGAGTATCAATTACTAGTGTTTCAACTAATCATTTCAAGTAGTGCAACAATATCAATTCCTTGAAGTGATTTCTCCCCAAAGCAATTGTAGTGTTGGGTTCCGTAGGATAAAGTTCTCATGTCGCCTCTTGCGCTGGTTGAACTTTCCTCTATTAAACGACAATTCATGGGATGAATCTTGGAAGACATCTCCAAATTCATCGACTTGATTTTTCAACTCTTTTTTTTATGTTGTTTGAGTCTTAACCATACCATATAATCCCTTCATCGAATAACATTGGAAAATGAAACGTGGTTTTCTCTTAGCAAGTTGTTTGGAAATTTTGTCTACACTAAGATGTAGTCCTCTAATAGTGTGTTGTCATTCCTGACATTTTGGGTATAAGTCTAGATTTATGTAGAATTTACCCAAAGTATTCAACCACTGAGCTCCTATAACCACATTAGCCCCCAATAGAACTACAACATAAAAATCATAGTTTAACTCTTAGCTATCCAATTGCAATTTCATCCCTTTGATTATACCTATGCACTTTATCATACTTTGATGGGCAGCGGATACCTAGAAATTTTGTAATGAGCCAACATTTAGGTCCACGAATGTCCCCATATTTTCATCTATAAGGTTATGAGTGTTGCTCGAATCAATAAGGGTCAGCATAGTTCTTCCCATTACTTTTCTTTTTACCCTCAAAGTATGGCATTGAGTAATTCCCAACATGACATGTAGGTAGATAGTTGGTATTTGTCGTCCTTGGTCTTTTCCATCCATAATATGCTCCTCCATGACTGTTGATTCCTCTTGCTCCCTCTCAACCCCTTTAGGGTCTTTTTCATTAACAATCTCAATCATATGAATATTTCTGAAAGCCTTGCATTTGTGCCCCTTGGACCAAGTTTCTTTGCAAGTGTAGTAGATCCCCTTTGAATGTAAATCATTGAAAAAAAAAGGTCCAAAAAATTGTCTTTTGACGAGTCAATATTCGAGACTAGAGAGGTTCTAGGTTTTTCATTTCCTTTAGAGTCGACTTCTTCTCCTAAAATAGTTGTAAAATGACTACTAACAACTTCTAAATAAGCTTGTACATGTTGAATGTCCTCATCCAAGGTACTAGGTTCAAATACTTAACATACCCTTTGATGAACTCCTTCAATCCATTGATATACATAAAAACCACATCCCTAGGAGAAATATTTTTGATCACCAAGTTGATTTGGTAGAATTTCATTGAGTAATATGTCAGTGTGCCTTGGTGTTCCATGTTATTGAGGGATAATATTTAGTATTCTTGGGTACAAGCCTAAAAATATTTATAGAACACAATCACAAATTGGTCCCTAGTGGTTATTTATGGATCACAATCCCCTTTCTCATAACCCTCCTCCCATTGTCATTCAATCATATTCCACTAACCAAATGCTGAGCCTTCAAGGTGTAAAGTGGCAAATTGAGTTTTCTAGTAGTTCCCCATAGGGTTTAATTGAAGGAAATGGGACAATTTACCTATCCCCTTGGCTTAATATCTTTGTTACAACCATCCAACTTAGGAACATGAATCTTCCCCGTTAGCCTTTGAATTTTTTGGTCCCCTCATTGGTTCACCTAATTTCCTTAATTAAAAAGGTTGTCACCTCTTTTATCACAATTTCCTGGAAAAGGGTTTCTTGCATGATGATGATGTC
Organism: Picea mariana; assembly: GCA_032191745.1. NCBI lineage: Eukaryota > Viridiplantae > Streptophyta > Pinopsida > Pinales > Pinaceae > Picea > Picea mariana. Next base: position 122,801 of record JASDQU010503076.1, read on the forward strand.
TAATCTCCCTCCTCCTATTATGGGGTCCTTGCCAATCATCTTCTTTAGTTCTCCCATTTCCCTATTCCCTTCTATCCAACATTAATGTTTGCGAGGATTAATGTATTTGTTGCATGCTGTTATTGAAATTCTCCAAGGGAGGTCTTAGGAGTTGGGACTTCTTCCATCGATAATGCGATTTTGATTTCAAGGCATTTTCTCCATGAAATATTGAGTATGAACTTATGAAGGCATGGTGTATGTCCTTCCATGAGGCCAAGAAAGTGGCTCTAATACCACTGTTATGTTCCATACCTCACGATATGATATTGTTTTTTTTTTTTAGAAAGAAAAATATGGAAATTGAAAAATGTTGTCAATAACAAAACAACAATAATGATTGTACCCACCATTGTATCCATACTATGGATAGAAAAATTCCAGCAATTTACTAGAATTGGACTTGATCATAGATTATAGCACTAAAAGTGGAAGGAAAAACAACAGTAACGACTAGTAACAACACTTGATTGGTTGCAAATCCTCAACACATGCTATCTGAAACTATCTTGAGAAAGTGTTGACACCAACTCATGCCAAATCCAAGGTAGGATGGAGGCTGCTCTTGGCCCAAATAGTCTCTTTTAGACTATCTGCAATAACACTCTTCCGAAAAAGACCCCTATTCTAATGCCTTAAAACTCCTTTATAATGAAAACTCGTTTTTTTTCTTAATTAAATGGAATGACATAATTAGTATGAACAATGCACTGACTAACATATTCATAGACCTTCTTCATTAAATCCCACTTTTTTGTTAGTTGGAATGTTTGGCATAATTAAACTAATTGACCTGGTGAGATCTTTAAAGACGTGCAAATTCATTAGTGTGTTGTTGCACTTTTTTTTATTCCTATTTTTTGAGTCTTAACCCTACCATGCTAACCCTTTATGGAATTTCACTGGAAAATGAAACACGATTCACTCTTAGCAAAATTTTTGGACATTTTGCTTGCTCAAATCAATTTTCTTTTTCTCTGTCATAGTCCCCTACCAGTAATCATCTGCTATTCTTAAATTTATGTACAAATCCTCCAGATTCATGTAGAAGTCACCCATAATTGTCGAGCACTGAGCTCCTATGACCACATCAACACACACTTGAATCATAACATAAAAATCAGAGCTTAATTCATAACTGTCCAATTGAAATTTCATCCCTTTGCACTTCATCATATAGTCACTGCCACTGATACATGAAAATTTTGCAATGGGACAAATTTTAGGCCCACATAAGTCACCAACTTTGCATCTAAGAAGTTATGAATTTTGTTAGAAGCAATGAGGGTGATCACAGTTCTACCCTTAGTTTTCCTTTTACCCTCAAAGTATGCTATTGGTAATTCCCAACATGGAAGGCAAAGGCAATGGTAGTGTTCGTTATTCTTCGTGTTTTTCATGCATAATATGCTCCTCCAAGGATTTTTCTTCCTCTTGATCACTCTCAACTACTTTAGGGTCTCTTTCATTGATAATGTTAATCATATGAATCTTTCCAGAAACCTCGCATTGGTGTCCTTTGGACTAGGTTTCTTTGCAAGTGTAGCAAAGCCCCTTTGAACATAATTTATCAAAACAATTAGGGTCTATTACTCCCCAAAATAGCACTCCTACAAGCTCTTAGAATGCTATGGTAACAAAATAGGGGATAGGTTCCCAATGTCACCACAACACCTATCATTTTCCATGTTTAAGCCAAACTCCTATGCTAAGAAGATTTAGGAGGCTTCTCGCTAAATAACACTTCAACATAAGAATATCAAGACCAGTGCCTAAACAAAGTATACTAGGTGAATTTAGGAGTTAATTGTTTCTATTCTTTCTGAAATAAGATATATTGCAGAAAATAAAGAGATCGAACAACAAGCTAACTTACCCTCAATCTTCAAGAAAAATGACCAAATAAAGTACAAGAGAGAGGGGTAAACATCCTTACCACTTTCTAGATGATTTGGTATGTGAATACCTTGATCAAAGTGGATGGAAACAATATTTTTCCTCACTTTCCTATTATTTCATACCTGCAAAACAAAATAAAACGCAGAAAACAACAAGAAAAATGGCCCTTTGAGGCCTTCCACAAGTGCAAGAATGCACTAGATCACTAGATCTGTGGGTAAGAAGGGTAGGGAAACTAAGTATAAGTGTTTGATAAGCCCTATATACTTCATATCTATTTTAAAATTAATTTCCAACAGGCTAGAAATTACCTTTGCAGAATTGGGCTTCAAATCCCCTAGGGTCAAAACCCAAAATTTGCTACAACCACCAAAATTGTTTATATGGATGTAATTTTGCTCTATAGTGAATTGAAAATGAATACAAGACTTGTAAAATAGATCTGGAATGAATATAGAGAGGTTTATGGAGAAGATACTTACAATAGGAATCCTCTTTATGGCCAAGAAGAGTGTAGATTTGAAAATTTCCTTGGATGTTATAATGCAAATTTTCACATATTTCTAAAGAAAACCATTGCAAATATATTCAATAAAAATCAAAACATCAAGGGTAGGTGTATCTTTGATCCAGGTGGATATTGGTGGCCACCCACCTATTCCAACTGACTCCTCTTAACAATTTTTAGTTCAACACGTTCTTCTGTAATTATTTGTAATTGTGAGTTCTACACTTCCGGGGATATATAAATACCTACACAACTTCCAGGTGGAGATTAGTGTCCGCCCACCTAATTCAACTGGATTATTTTGGAAGTTTTCATGTCAGTACATCTTTCTGTACTTCTAGAGCCGTTTTGGGGCCCTAAACAATGTTTTATTGCTTGCCATAGTCAAACTATAGATGAGGTAAAATTTTGATAGCATAATGTGTAGTTCTCGAAAATACCTTTCCAACGGGCTATAATGCACCTAAAATGGAGGTTGTATGCAAAATTTACGACCTCAGGAACTTGATGTACCAACTTATCCATTTGGGCCCACATAACTTTTGACGTTTCATCTCCTAGGGTTAGGTTTTTGGATGTCTAGGGTTTTGGAATTCATGAGTAATGTTAAAAAGGCCTCTAGAGCCTCATTGTAATCATTCTTCTTAGACGGATGCGTGTAGAAGCCACATCTCTTCTACGAGATAGTTACCACCATTCGAGCAAGTTGTTTTCATTTTTGTAGTTTTATAGTTTCAACCTATTTTATTTATTCAATAGAAGTTATTATTCATTGGATATCTATTGTTGTTCTCCATATCTCTATGTTATTATATCCAGTCTGTTATTCATTTCGTTCCGCTCATAAATCAAAATGAGTTGTATTAGAGCGATATGCTCTTCATTTATTTTTCTTTGTGCATGTCCCCGACAAGATCTGGGTACAAGAAGTTGGGACTCAAGCCAGTCGAGCCTTTGTAAGATCGGTCGCGCCAAGCCCGACAAAAACCCACGGGGGACAAAAATAAAGATGATGGAGCAGGAGATCCTTTTAAAATGTTGCTCGAGGAATCCCTTGCACGACAAAGGAACAAAATGATGGATAACTTGGCATAGATCCTTCGACGATTGCCCACATGAGACGCATCTTCATTAAGCGGCCATGCAACCCCATTCAAGGTACAAGTAAATTTTGATATTCCATTATTTAAGGCACTGAATGATGTAGATAAATCTATGAATCTGCTTGAAGGGTATTTTTTGGTCCTCAATTTTTCTGACAGGGAAAATATTACTTTTGCACTCCTCAAGGTCGTCCCCCATGTTAAGGACTGGTGGGATACTTACTCTGAGAAAAGGGCCATAGAGGAATCTGCAATATTTGCGATCACCCCACATGGGATTCCTTCAGGGATGTCATTAAAGAACAATACTACCCTGTTGGAAGCTAGGAGGACAAGTACACAAGATGGACCATGTTGCGTTAGGAAAGGGACCAAACAGTACCATATTTCACCAATATTTTCCATACCCTGCACACAAAATTGGGTATCAAAGAATCTGAACGATATCTGGTGCTCAAATACCATGGATTTATTCATAGATACATTCAAACATAAATGGAGTTTTTGGACATTGCATCATTAGGTGCGGCTTATATATATGTTGTCAAGATCGAGAAGAAATTTAAGCAGAAGTGGTGAGCGTTTGGATCTGCAAACTCCTCACAGCCAAAGTAGGGAAAAGGCGGCCCCAACCCACAAAATAAGGTACATGGAAAATATGTCCACTCTCAGGACAACCAGTCCAAGCCACAACATAGGAAGGGTAATGAGAAGTCAAAGAAGGACATAGGAAAATGGTATGAATACCATAAAATCCCTTGGCACAACATCGAAGAATGTCGCTCCAAGCAGTCACTAGTGGCTGAGCTGAAAGCTTTCGAGTTAGAGGAAGGTTTTGACTTTGAATCAAATCCAGAAGGAGGGAAGTGAATTATTGATACTGAAACCAGTGCCACTGTCGCTACCACCAAAGTCCAGCCAAGCGAACCAGAAGAACCAAATGAAGGGGAACACCTCTTTCACTCACAGATTCAGGAAGGGGGGCTCCACTTCATTTCATTATCGATAGCGGTAGTCAGAAGACCCTGATCTCAGTAGAGGTGATAAAGCAACTGGACCTGTCGATGACACCACACCCGCAACCCTACACCATTAGCTAGATTCACCAAGGAAGAGATCTTCGTGTGAGCCAACAGTGTCGTCTACCCTACGACATCAAGCCCTTCAAAGACGAGGTATTGTGTGATATTGCTCCCCTTGAAGTTTGTGATGTTATTTTAGGACAACCGTGTTTGTGGAAGTGACATGTTGTGTATGAGTCTAGACCCCATAGTGTTATTATTACTTTGGGTAGACAATTGTACAAGATACCAGAGGTAACGCCTCCTACCACTATTTCTTTAATCTCTGCTAAGTAATGCATTAAGGTAATTTCATAGACCGAGAAGTTTGTCTTCTTTGTGATCTGTGCTCATAGTAAGTAGAAGGTCGCTGCCACATCCATGGCCTCTACACATAGCCTCTCTTTGCAGCAAAAGCAAGTGGATGGGATTGTGGAAGAGTACAGATACATCGTCTCCTCCCCACCGGGGTACCGATGCACTACCAAGTCAAGCATCCAATTGATCTAACCCCTGGTGCACCTCTTCCTAATGGACCGGTCTATCATTGCTTGCTGATGGAAAATGATGAAATCAAGCGTCATATCCAAGAGATGCGTCAAAAGGGGCACATCAGAACCAACTCTTCCCCTTGCAGAAGCCCGATTGTATTGGTGTAGAAGAAAGACAGAACTTGGTGGCTTTGCATTGATTACAGAGCATTAAACAAAATAAAAATCAGGAACCTGTACCCAATTCCCTGAATTGAAGACCTTCTTGACCAACTCAAGGGGGAAAAGTTCTTTAGCAAGATTGACCTAAAGTCTGGATACCACTAGGTTCTCATCGAACCAACTAATGTATGGAAGAAAACTTTCAAATCTAAATAAGGTCTCTTTGAATGGATGGTCATGCCCTTTGGCTTAACAAATGCACTAGCCACTTTCATGAGGTTGATGGATGATGTATTGAGACCCTTCACCAACTCTTTTATGGTGGTATATTTGGATGACATCCTCATCTTCAATAGAATTTGAGAGGATCACATGCATCATATTCAACAGGTATCGAGCACTTTGCGATAACACAAGCTATATTCCAACTTGGAAAAATGCTCCTTTGGCATGAAAATGGTCCAATACTTGGGCTACATTGTTGATGAGAATGGGGTACATGTGGATCCAACTAAGATCTAAGTCATCCATGAATGGACAACCAACTTATAACACCCCTATTTCCCCCAACTTGTAATTAATCATAAAATAGGATTACCATGCTAAGGCATGTGGACAATGTAAATGTATTATTGTTCGAGTTGATAATAACTGACTATGGGGGTGAAGCCTTGAAAGTACTAGCCATGATATCACTAGAGGAAAGAATGTGAAAACTATAAGAGAGGGTCATTATATCAAATAACCCCAAATTCTCTTGATGAGGATAATAAACCTCCTTTGGATCCCAAGTAGAGAAATTAGTTAATGAAGAAAGGAGTAGTGGTTGAATTATCAACCACTCCCATGAATGGAAGCATGGACAAAACTGCAGAATGTCATCTCGAAGTACCACTAGGTATGAAAAACCAAGTTGATCGGAGTTTCCTTCTGATAGAAGGAACATGATGGGTCGAGAACCATCCTGGAAGAAAGATATAAAATCAATAAAGAGATGGCGCAAAGCTCTCCAATGGATAATGAACAAGAGGCCACGAGCTTGATGTTAGGTGAGCATCTGATAAAACCTCGCCGAGGGCATAACAGAGAAGGAAATCTTTGAAAGTTTGTAGTGAACAGAACCTGAGCAGAAGCTGAAACAGAGAAATATTCCTTGAGAACTGTGAGATTTCTTTGGTGATATCATGGCTTGGCACGAGGGTGGCTAGAGTGCTAAGAATGAATGCCTCTGAGCCTATGGTTGGGTGGAAGGACGAACACCCACAGTCAGTTAGTTGGCTACCACCTGTAATAGATAAGTAATCACATATCTTGTGTATTTAAGTTGTATTGTGAATTAAAGTTGGATATTCTATGAATGTTGCAGGGATAGACATGTTTACTTAATAATTTATACTGCATCCCATTTTGGTGTCTTCTTGATTGTATAATTAGGCAAGTAGGAAACTATATGGATGGGATATGTTTTATACTCGTAAATTCTTGCGTCATATGGGGGCTTAAGCTAGAGCCACAAATTGTGAGTTTGTTGACCTTGGGCATAGTTTCATGTATGCATATCGACCCTCCTAGTTGTTCTGAGTCCCTTGGAGGATGGAGTCTATTAAATATCAGGAGAGATAGTGAATGTATGCATAGGCTCTCTACAAGGCAAACAAAGACTGAGAACCACTTAAGTCCTAGAGTTGAGGAATGAACTTAAGGGTGCGCGGAAGGACTCTTCCAAGTGTTACGTCCAAGAGAAAGAGCGCAAACCTCTTAAGCCTTCCAGAGCTAACAAATCTTGAGAAGAGTAGCGAGATTGAAGTATCAAAAGGGAAGGCTCCTTTGTTTGGATGACAAACGAATGAGAAACTATTTGGAAAGAGCCAAGGTCCGTTGTGATCGTTGGATACAGAAAGGAGTGCGAGAGTTAACTCCTTGAGTCCTCCAGACTTCGCGAGTTAGACAAACAGTGAGTTCGTCATAAGGGAAGTAAAAATCCCTGAAGTCCTGAAGTACCGAAGTTAATCTGGACCGTGGGTCTATGGATCTATCGGGATCCTTCTCGACTGTCTGATCTATGAGATTCAGAGTCCGCGCGTCGGGAGAGTCACGTGTTGGAGTGACCCAAACCTTGAAGGAAAAGTTACAAAGCACTTAGGAGACCCTCACAAA